>WOFM01002007.1:0-35246 GCA_011428145.1 Ericerus pela
TATGTTAAATAAAATAAAAAGGTACTGGAGTGAAGTTAGCTACCAAACATAATGAACCAATTGCTCGATTTCGAGAACGAATCAGATTGGCTAGTTCAGAGACGTAGTGACATCCTTTTTTTGGCGGAGGGAGAAACAACGAAAATTGCCAACTAAAATTTTAAAATTTCCAACAGCTTGGAAAAAAAAAAAAAAAACATAAAATTCCCCCATTTTCCTGCTATACATGCAAACTAGTCAATTTTTCTAACACTAACAAAATTTCGGGAAAGCTTCCCCATTCTTTTTAGTTTACTCTTGGGCTACTGGGGCTAGTTACGCAATAAGAATCAGAGCAATGTTAACCCAAAATGTGTAAAAATACTAATGAACAAAATAACATATTATGGACTGGGTACGGTTTGGCCTATAGGTACGACAGTTTCTTCTTTTAAACACATTGTAAAGAACGACTTCTACCTTCGGATGGTTCTTCAGTCAAAAATCACTATTTTGGACTACGCACATTTTCGAATGTGTGCCCTTCGTTTAGTTCACAGTTTGATCTAACGGCGTTCATTATTATGACGTTCACTCCCTTTCATAAGTGTGCAAGAATATGAGATTTTCAATAAAAATGAGGAGCACTAGATAGACTAAAACGTGATACTAAACTATTAACTATCGCAGTTTGTAATAACTGACTATCGTTTTCATAATCGGTATGGGATCCATCGATAAAGACCATCTCAAATTACCAACCTTACAATGCTCAAATAACCACCACCCAACCACAAGAAAGAAAAAAAAAGTACATAAATACAAGTCGACAATTTCGCACGAAAATCTCACTTTTTTTCCAAATCTCACCGCCGCAAGGCCAGTTATATTAACGTCGAATTCAACAGCCCTGAGAAACCACGATATCTTTTATAAATTGCTTATCGCAGCTCGCAAAAATAAATAAAAAAAAAAAAAAAACCTAAGCGACGTCCACGATAAATACACTCCAGCCAAATACAGTCAGCCACATTTACCGCAGCACGACAAAAACAAATTTTACCGAAATCCAAAAATAATACCACGTAAATGCGAAAATTTAAAACGATACCAATACCCCCTCCTCCTTCTCACTTCCTTTTCGTAATAAACTATTCTGCTTAACGACTGTAAAGTCTTCATCCAAAACTCTTCTATCCTCTACGTCTCCCACAAGCTGCGCGAAAGAAAGAAGGAGAGATGCCAAAAAAAAAAAAAAATGTAATACACCGTACATCGATAACCGTATGTACAAGAAATTATATTCCGTGGGATTACATTCGCCAGCTGTGACAATGCGGCGTTTCTAAAATGAAGAAAGAAAAAAAAAAAAAATCACAAAAAACACAAAAACAAAAAAAAAAGTCAAAAAAGGTTTTTAGTCACGCGACACTGTCGCGTTCTTACGCCAATCGCAGCGCCATCTTTTCAACTATACTTTCCACCCCCGCCCCCTCCACCTCTAACTACCGCCGGCGAAAAAGTAAATCCGCTTAATTTAACCGCTTTCGAAATTAAGCTCGAATTTAACCGCGCAAAAAATCCGATTTAATCTTTTTTTAAGTAAAATGTATAAGAAACAGAGAGAGAAAGAAATAGGAGGAAACACACGTACACACACAGACACGCGCGCACACAGACGGCAGACCAAATGACATAGACTGAAAGAAAAACGAGAAGGAGAAAAAACAACCGCCAGTGTAATACATCCGATACGCCTGCTTCCAGTTTATGCATCTGCTTCCTCCACTTCTCCATAAAATAGGTTGGCGCTCCTATAATACAGTACGTAAGCAAGTTTTTAAAGAACGCTAATTCTCGCAACAATTCAAACTCGTTTAAAAATGAGAGAGGGTCTACAAGGCGAAGGTTAGGGGTTGAACGAAAACACAAACTACAATCTCTCACGAAAAAAAAAAAAAAAAAAAAAAAAAAAAAAAAAAAAGTTCTTTAAATTGACACTTTAAACTTGATCTTCTTTTTTTTTCGCCTATATTTCTCTTTTACTTTCTTGTACTTTTTTTTCTTTTTTTTCGTTTTTTGGTTTCCAGGGTGGAGGGTTAAGAGTACTATATACGTGCACGTTGAAACTACCCTTTGATACTGTCTTTAATCCAAAAATTTACTCCCACTCGTGTTTTTTATTATACGTCGTTTATCTCTCTCGCTCTGTCACTCTTTTTCTCTTTTTTTCTCGTTCCCTTCCGTTTCTCTTCTGTCTAACGTGAATACCGGCGTTTAAATCGTGAAAAGAGAAACGTACGATAATGGCTGTAGAATGAAGATAAACGTTTGAGTGATTCGAAGTTATATACGAAAATCTCTTCGCCGAAGATGAAGAAAAACGCCAGAGAACAGGCGCGAAACTGATTTCGCACCAAGTGCGAGTTACTTGTGGAGTATCGAAGCCAAGCTTCGAATGAAAACTCGTAAAACAGCGATGCGAGTAGACGTACTGTTTGTCTGAAATTACGCTTCTTTGACCCTGGAATATCAGTATGGATAAACGTAAATTTGAAAAATCAACAAATAAAATAAAACATAAAAAAAAAACTCGTAAAATATAAAATAAAACTGGCTGGTCAGGTACCTATGTGAATTTTATAAGTAGGCACTGAACGAGGCCGTAGCTAGAAAATTTTGCAGGAGATGCAAAGCAAGTTTTATCAAAGTAAAGATCAGCCTAGAGGGTTTACAGGCAGTAATATAATTAGGAATTTGCGTCGATATGGCGGCCTCAACTGCAGTAGGGCTGTACCCAGGATTTACCTCAAGAGGGGGATTCATAGGATGACCAAAAAAATTATTTGTTTTTTTCTGGAATGTTCGTGTATAGAGGGTTGTTTTCGTTTGTTTTTTTTTATTTTGGGGTAAGAGGGGAAGTTTCCAATGACCCTAGTGGGTACATTTGGCCCATAGTGTAATTAACGTATAAATAGTTTGAAAATTAATTTCCATTTGTAATTTTTCCATTCCTAAAACTCAACCAATATTGAAATAAGTACCCTATTGCCCCTAGTTGCGCCACAGGTAAAAAGAGAACTTGAAAGTTCAGTCACAGTCGATTTTACTGACTGTGAAAAAAGCAGTCATTGAAAATTTGTTAATGAAATTAACGTAGAGAAATTTATATTATTTTCAAGAAAAAAAATATTAACTACAATTAGCTTTTGTTTAATAGAAATTTTAGCTTGCTTAACTAAAACTAAGTGGATTTTCTTTGAAAACTCACTTGAAAATCATTCTGGATACCCTCAACTTTTTCTCATTATTTCTTCATTTCTATATATTATCACCGATAATTAGGGATGAAAAAAATCATCCAATTTTTTTTCTTTTTTAACTGGAATTGCTTTTATTGTACTCACTACTGCGATTTTAAAATATACCAATACTGCAGCCAACCTTCCGCAACGAAATGATATTTATTTTGCAGGAAGCGAAAGCCAAAATAATAAATAAAAGCTTATCTTTTAAAAATTCATTTTTAACCCAGAATTATTTCTTTTAAATTCAGAAGAGGCAATTTCCCCCCTGTCCCATGTTTACTACGCTCTTGGTACTGAATGGACACTTTGAATTCAAATTATTCTGACCATTGGAAGATTTTTGTTCATACTATTTCGAATTTAGCAAAAGTCATCATCTCACGTTAAGTCATCATCTTAATCTCCTTGACAGTGTTATATTTCGAAACTCGAAACTTTACCGTTTAATATTGCTGTAAACATTTTTGCCCTATATACTCAAAATTTCGAACATACCTAATTTTATTTATAATGTCTCCAGTGCCAGATTAAGGTTTAGTGGGCCCCGAGGCACATGCCCTAGATGGACCCCTTAGTATTAACCTTAAAATTTTTCCGTTCACCCTTTTATGTCTTTCATGCTTCCACCAGTAAAGTCACAAAACTTCAGAGGTGAGGGTATAGAACTACACTTGCTATTAATGCAATATAAATTAAAAAATATAATATTCTCTAAAAAGTTAATAAAAAATTAAAACTAACCTGTAAATCAAAACATTTTCAGAAAATTTCTAATTTTATATTTTCTTATTGAAGCTTGTCAAAAATTTATTGAAATTTATCTGTATAATACATAATGTCTACCGTAAACTCTCACCGAGGTGAGATCCGAAACCAAAAACAGGCGAGACATGTAACCAAGATAAGAGAAAGAGAGCAGCACTGAGGTGTGTTCAGAAATGTTACCGAAGAAGATAAAAATTTCACATCACGTGACCTCATATTTACCCTACCTGGTAAACACAATCTGAATAGAAATGGAGAAGATTCATCTTAGTAGTGAAACTGTACACAAGAGCACTAGGATCAATCGAAAGATTGTAAAGAGTCATGAAAAAATTTGTGAAATTTAGTGATAGATAACTTAAAATTATCAAAACATAGAAATTACTCTAAAATATTCGTCGAAATTTGGTTAATATTTACAAATTATTATGATTGCTTTACTGGGGAATTATTTTCCCGGTCTCCAGAGTTGGGGAAGCAAATTACTTTCCCAACTAAGTACAAAATTATTTTTCTGAATGCATCGCGTAACACTTTTCCCTCCTCAGTAACCTTCCTGAACACACTCGTGAATTTCTAGGTATGTATTGATTGTAACGTACCCTTTTTATCGCCTCCTGACCTTTGACTCTCAATAAAAAACTGAACTTCTAGCGGAATGCTCACAAGACAATACAGTGAAACACCAGATAAGCAGAATACCATTAGTACACTCTCATACTTGCTTTTGGTTAGACTTAGAGTGTACTGCAGACTCGAAGCAATCTGCTGGAATTATATACCTTGGAATTAATACTAAAACAATGCTCAATTATTAAAAAGAGGTAAATATTTTTTTCCTATTTTTAAAATCAAAATTGTGAATACCATCATGACTTTTTTGATGATATAAAATAAAAAACATTCTAAGATAAAAAATTAATAGATGAAAAATACTGAATATGACAATGAGATTTTATCGAATTTTGAAAAACATTAATAGGAATTCATTCAAGTTTAGTCAAATATTTGGATCCTTCATCTGCTGAAATTCACAAATTTTACTGCTTATGGGTACTTGAAAACAATTTTGTTTTTTCTCTAATTTTCTGAGGTAGAAATATTTTTAGAACAAATAAGTCTGGGTCTTATCTGTTACAACTTCATAAACTTTTATCAAACTTTTTGCCATGTTAAACACAACTTGTAAATAGTAATATTAAATAACAACAGATGAATGGATTGATCAAAACAAGAGAAGGGGAGAATCACTACAATTCCATTTTTTTACTTTGGTCGGACCCTGCTGAGTAGTGGGCCCTGGGGCACGTGCCTCGGGTGCCTCTAGTGTTAATCTGGCGCTGAATGTCTCCATTCTTCTATAAGAGCTCTGTATCCTTCAAAGAAATCCTACAGTTCCAAAAAAAATCAGTGCATTAAAATTCATAATTTTAATCATCTTTGTAGCACAAATTTTCTCCTCTTTCCAGCAATATAAATCTCAGCTTTCTAGTTTCAATAGTAGCTGAGAAATCTTTAAGTAAAAGACCGTAGGTTTTTCTCAAAATAAAAATGTAGTTTCAAAATAAAAATGTATATATTCCAAACAAGATTTTCATGATGTTTCATTAGCATCATTGATTTTTTGGTCCTAATACCGAAAAGTAATCTTCTTGAACCTGTAAATTTCACTTTTTAATCCACGGACCAAAAAATAATTGAATGTGATCAATTTTAAAAATTTTTCGGTCCTACTACCAAAAAGTAGCCCTCTAATCCAAAAATATGAACTTTCAGTCCTAAAATTAAGGCAAAAAACGTGCTATTATGGACAGGTACCTCGAACCGAGACGTATGGTAAGCCTATATATACGTGTGCTTCACTATCCTTAAAAACCATCTAAAAGTCCCAATCTGAAGGACTTCAGCTTCCCCCTCAGGTGGTGGCGCAAAGCCGTTCTCGACGTTTATATAATTTAATTTTCATTTTAGCGAAAAATTGTTGAAAAAAAATTGAAAGAAGACTAAACAATCTATAAAAGAGTATCCAAATTTTTTTTTTTTTTCGTCAGGTGCATAATTTTTGTGTAAAAGACCATTGAAAATACATAATTTCCTGTTAATACCTATTTAACACAATAAACATATGCAGTGTAATGCATAAATATACTAAATACACAATATGAGTTCAGTTGGCTAATAATTTCGAGTGTATAGACCGATAGGTGAAATGAAGTTCTCTTCCTTACCGCATTTCAGCACCGCCTCCCAAACTGATTAGACTACGAGTACGTAAGTGGTCTGTATCTTATACAAAATTTAATGAAAAATCAGTAATAATTAAATTTGATTTTAACATAAAATTTCCCAAGACACTATCAACTAACTGTCATAGTTTTCTTACAATAAAACCCCTTAACATTGACAAAGAATTTCATATAGTTTATTAATGTTTCAAACTATTGATCGAGATAAAAACATTTTTAATAGATAGCAAGTTTATGTATCGAAAAATTTTAATACAATACCGCCAACACCTAATTCAAAGTCACCAAATAATCGAATTTTTTTACTTTCTTCCTCATACCCCTCTATCTTACTCCCTAAAGAAAATAAAGAATCGGCAATGCTAGGATTTACTAAAGTTATACTCATCCACACGAAAAACTAAATTCATCGAAAACTGAGTAAATAATTAGTTCAACGAAGGGAAGTTCCAAATGAATGGAAATTTATTGACTATTCTCTCACTAAAATATGCTGGTATCTAACGGCATACTCGTATTTCAACGACCAAATACTACTTTAAATGTTAGGCTGAAAAAAAGGAGAGAGAAAAATAATAACAACAGTATTAATAAGTGCTCCTTAATACTTCTATAAAATAAAATAACGAACAAGAAAAGGGTTCTTACGTTCATTTTATTCTTTATATTATGCTATATATAATAACTTTTACACAGTTGTAAAATATTTATTTAAAGCACGACCTCATCGCTCACGGCTGAAAAGTTTCTCAGTGCCTAATATTCATCTTTTAACGATGGCCACATTCAAACCAAAGTATGGGAAAGTAAAAAGTGGTAATTGGCCAGAGCACACTTCATCTGGAAGGATAAAAAGGAGAGTAAGGTGAAATGGATATTCAAAAATAAACCAGACGAAGTGAGTGTGGTAACCCACTATATCATCCTTAAACAGCTTTTCGTTTTACGCGTATAAACGCATAATTTGAAAATGAAAATCTACCTTTTTTCTAAATGTCAATTTTTAGATCGTCGAATAAAATTTTTCGGGAAATTAGAAAGGAAAGTTGGTGAGTTCATATTTCCAGCTCTTTAAAATCTTTATACATGAAATAGGTAGGTAACATTTTCTACTCAAAAAGAACATTCCTTAACCAACAAGTCAAAGGATATGTGTCTAAGAGTATGCAACTATACAATATCTGAGAATACATACCTTGATTCTCTTAAAACCTTTTTATGTAGGTTTTCAAAGAAAATTCACATCATCTTTGAACTAAATAAAATACTCATTTTAAAAGGAAAAATAAAACAATATTTTACTAAACGGTTTTTTTTATTTATTTTAAACTTCCTAAAACAAAATAGACAAAAAAAGATACGTAGGTAACAGATGATGGTGCATATTTACGGCGAACCGGTTATACAATTTGTGTTACACGTTTCTCAGTAATGCATAAAACATTTATACTTTAAATTTTATTATTATATCGTGTTCTTAAAAACATGACTGAATTTTAGTAAGATATAAAATCGTTTATGACAGTATTAGGTTCTTCTTTCATCTATATCTGAAGATTATAATTAAACATATCATTCAGCAGTTCACGACCATTGGTAACAACTAAACTCTAATAAATTTGAATAAAAAGAACAATCAGAAAACTGATAATTACTGTTCAGTTTCAGTTATCGACTTCATTGAGAAAAGCCAAGGGCGTGGATAAGAAAAAGGATCTTGGGGGTTCTTGACTCACCTCCTTTTTGATTAGGCTATCTATGCCCTTAGTAAAAACAATTCTTTAATGTAAACAGATTATATTTTTTTATGATTTAAAAATATGGAACGACGGGCGGATCAATAAATTAATCATTAGGCAGATATCTACGCTACAAAAATTTTCAATACTAACGGAACTATAGTTTAATCAAACGCCTGAAAAGAGTGAAAGTTCAAGAAAAACTTCCATCATCAAAGTGCAATGATGAAATTATATTGTCGAAAAAATGGAAAATAAGGCAACAGATGATTTAACATTATCAATAACTAATGTTGTTAGTATTCTATCCATTCATATGACATTACCTAAATTCGTATTTTTGAAAATTACGCCAACTCATCTTCATTCTAAAAGAAATTGAATATTTGATTGCTCGTTCTTTTTTACCGCATCATTCACCTATTACACTTCCAAATTTCCTAATTACTTCATTTCCTCAAAACAAAACAAAAAATAATACTACAATTTACTTACACGAAAAAGTTCACAAAGATTTGTGGTGTGCCAGGGGGGCCTCTACAACAATCCCCCTTCAGTCCATACAAAATTTTTTGAACCAGCTTTCTTATTTAAAACACAAAAACCATGGACTTTGGAAAACTCATACGCAAGGGACAGTAGCCACAGACTTACCACTGCCCGACCAGACAGCCTGCCAGGTGTTCTTGGACTCGAATTTATACTATGCATAGACGAAAATTTTTATGTCTATAAACCATAGGTTTTTCAGTCTCCATGGAATTTACTTACTTGGTTGACATTCTTGATTGAAAACACAAAAAAACACAACTAAAATTAACCCATTTTCCCAAGGAAGAAAACTCAAATTACTAGTCATGTTTAATAATATAAAATTCATTTGTTTAGACATTATCATTTTACAAGTTACTTCTTCAACAGAAAAAAACAAACTATGCAGTGAAGCACTACATTTAGAACATTCTCAATAAGAGAGAAAACAATTTGAAATACAACAGATTAAGTAGGGGTAGGTAAAAACAAGTTATAAAAATGTATGTATATATTATATTAAGATACTATTCCACGGACAGACGAATTTAGTAGGAAAAATAAAACATGGTATGAAGGAAGATAAGATGTTAAGGAAAAACCGTGGGAAGAAAGAAGAAACTAAAAGAATTTTACAGAAACGTGAATATTCATGTTTCTGTACATGATGGTCTGTAAGGAAGATGAGAAAAGAGTGATAGAAGTATGAAGTCCGTGGAAAGTAATAGGGGTAGTATTTTAATTTACAGAAGGAAAAAATATAAAAATGTATATATAAAAAAAAACAGGGCTATTGTAAGACAGATGCGTCAGATTTTTCAAATACTTATTGCCATCTCATTTCAATAATTTTGTTTATAGTTAACAGCAATGAACTTCTGAACTGGCATTTAATTCATCAATAGCTTATATCTTCCGACGAAATTATTGTCCAAAAACCCTTAGCTAAGTATATAGATAATGAAAATATTTCTAAATAAGGTATACCTACCTATCAGTGCCGACACCTTTAGACAAAACAAATTATTTTACTCATATATAGACGATGACAACCAACTTGCATAACATGATAATATATTTTACGCGAGAACACGAGTAATTTAATGATCAACCATAAAATGTGGGTTATAAGTATGTTTAGGCCAACAATTATTATCGTCTGAGGAACTATAAAATGAAGCCAAGAAAAGAAGACGAGGGAAAAAAAAAGTCGTCCTCTGCAATTTTCATAAACGAAATAAGGTAGCGTTAGATTATTTCCATACATATTAAAGTGAGGGCACGATAAGTTTTCTTATGCACATGAATAATTCACAAAATCTAATAAACTTTTGTTTAAATTACAATTTTAATAAACGCAGCAGAAATAAAATAATTTATTAACTGTCAACCGAGGTAAAAATGTTTTCCATCGTAAAAAGAGAACGGAAAATACTAACTTGTTTTACAGTTTCGAAAATATTTTTCACCAACACATCAAAGGAATGCTTCTTGTCAAGGAGCAAAAAACAAACGCAATTTTGCAATGACAAAACATGCTTTGAAGGAAACAAGAATTAATAATTTTTTAACAACGTTAAATCTCTCCTATTTTCTTTCTCTCTTCTCGCAAAAATTTATTGTAAACCATTTACGACCGTTCCTTTGGGTTTCGTTAACTCACCAATCTCAAAGCAGACAAAAATATTCGAAATATTTCGAATAATATTAATAAATGAAAAAACGAAATTTTGTTGAAGAAAATTTATTTTTTCAATGGTTGAGTGTCGAAGGAGAAGAGAATTTCATGGTAGTGGAGGGGTTATGTGATGGTCTCCTCCATGTTGTATTTTCGGGGTAGGAAAGAATTCAAAAATGTTGATCTTTATTTTTTTTCAAAAGATTTCAGTAGCTACTATTTTTCTTTAAATAGTCGAAATACGTGGGCTTCGCTAGACAAGAAAGAAGAATTATTTCGTTAATAAAAAAATAAATTAAAAATTTTCATTCGTTACGGGCATGAAGAGTGATTATTCAGCGGAAAATCCCATATTTTCGAATCCAGAGGGGCAAAATAATATTTAAGAACTTTTGATGGGAAAATAATAATTAAAGATCGCTAGTGCCACGAAGAATAATTTACAAATAAGCCAAGAGCATATACACAGAAACGAATGCTTCTATTAAAGGAAACAAATAAAAGACATAAATCTCAGCATAAATTAATCTACGCCACTTTATTAAAAATTTAAAACAGCTTTCTTTTACATGTAAAACGCTCCAAAAACATATTTATCACTAAGTATAAATGATAATAATCAAAACACGGGTGAAAGATTCATATATTCTTATTTTATTTTATAGCCATTCCACAGGAGCGAACAATCGACCAGATCGTTTTGCATTCATCATTCAGTTTTCTGATAAAATAGTGACGTAACTGTACGACAAATCTGAGGAATAAGTTTGCTCTAAACTGTTTAATAATAAACTTCGATTCTAAATAGACCTAAAGAGAGGAGTGAGAGAAGTCTAAAGAAGTTTCCACCCTTGATTCACTTTGACGCATTTGCCTATTATTATTATTATTCAATATCAGATCGGTATTGTATTTTGGGACGAGACTGAGCATTCTTCAGTCCCATGCCATACACACCCATGCACCAGTCATACTTGTGATAGGAATCTACCTGAGGAGAGAAAAGTAGTTTGGTTTTTTTTACAACGGGAGAAAAATAACTACTTCACTCCTTGTCATAGGATGGTCTGGAAATAATTGTTTATTCATTTGAAAACTGAGAAAAAGTGAACACTTTTCATTCACATTAATAACAGTGTCTTTTTCTTCTTTGCAATGGGAAATTCACTCTTATCACCATAGGGATATTTCACCTCTCAGTGTTTTGTTTATGCAAGTTAAATTAAAACTGTTTATTTGAAAAAATAATTTTCAAAACATTTTTGTGGGGATTATACTTGTATGCAGTATTAGGGGCTCGCACCTTGACAACAGTCGCCACCCGAAGGCTGGCATATATTCTTCTCTAATACGTTAAACTAATACACACTTGTATGTTTATATGTTTGTACCTGTATGTACATACAGTAAGATTACCAGATAACAATCTCGGTGATGTCACGGATTGGCACCAAACGCATTGCGTCGTTTCTTATCACCTTAACAGAGACAAGAAACGACGTAACTTATGACGTAATACCATACATATATGTACGTGTGTGTGTCTGTGTGCCTGTACCAAATTCAATATATAAACTCTCGAAACTGGCTGCAAAATTGCCAGTGTTTCCCGAGGATTTGGCTCTCCCATATTTACAATGTGCAAAGAGGCAGAACATGCAAAACCTGTAGAAAACCTTCTATGTGTGAATATCTTTCACGACAATGTATTCCACAATTTTCATTCAGACACCCCAAAATCATTTTAAGATTGAACCACTATTCTCTGCAGTTTAAACTAAGTGCTGGTAGCTAAAAATTTTCCATTCAATCTCACTCTATTCTGTTTTTCCTTAATAAAACAATTTTTTAAACAGGGTTTAAAACTGGTATTTTTTTCTTCATTTTTTTGTAGTATTTTAAGTACGGAGGTATTACATTACCAAAACACTTGGAACATCAAAATCAACCTTAAACGTTATGTATAATATCAGACTTTCAATTCAGACTTATAGATCATGTTTTCTCCACCAGATAGTAGTTCCATGTATAATCTCACCCCTGGAATTCTATCTTGCCCTCCTCCAAATATGGTAATGAAGAAAAAAAACTTGAAAATTGAGAAAATCCACTTTTTTCATTACTTTATTATCTATCACAATGGAATTGTTCAAAAGATTTATCAGACCGTTAGAAGTTTTGAGCAAACTTTGGCCTACAACCTAATGGTCCGATTAGACCACTGGAGCAGCGAAGAAGGAAAAGAGATGCAAAATTGCAGCATCCTTTACAGTGTTTCTATGTATTGCGTGGAACATACTCATATAGACATAATAGAGAGTACTACTCGATTGTCTTGCTATGACATCATACATGCCTTATTACTCAACAATTGCTTTTTTCGTGAAAACAATTTCTTCAAAATATTAATGACCATCCGCCATTGTTCCCTTGAGAAAAGTAGAAAGATTCAAGTACCTATGTAAAAACATACCTCAAACCAAGTGTAAACAACATGTCTGCTCTCCAGCCTGGCCTTCTAAGTGCAAGTACATTTGCAGTTAGCCTTCTGACGGAGACCGATATTGCTTACCACTGTTATTATAACCAGTAGATTATCATTATAGGTACTTAGGCATGGATCAGTGCATCTGATGGCTAACCAGTTGCAACCATTGAGGCTAACCTTTGACTATATAGTACTGGACCAGTAAAGAAAGATGATTTCTGATTAGACATGCCAGCGCTAAATAAGCAACCAGAGTGTAACTTTTGAGGCATTTTGCTTTGTAATAATGTACGCTGTCTGTGTGAATTTAAGGGATGTTTTTATCAGATGTATTCTAAATTGGTGAACTCAAACACAATGTTGAAAATAAGCAGAAGGCGCACTAGGGTTGCCTACTTTTTTGCTGGAAAAAGTACATTGTTCTTATAGAGCTTTAATAGTCCAGTACTACATAGTCAAAGAGGCAAACATATTAATTCACCCGTTAATAGGAAATTATAATTAATTTAGACAATTACAATTCGTCATTAACGATAAAATTATTCTATTATTTCAGTCATAACTGATCAGTAAATTGAAAAATGACCAACGATCTGCCTAGCAATAATTCAGTTGTTTAACTTATTTGATAAACTCTGCATTCTCCATTGGTGGATATTGGAAGCTGGTTTTTAGTGGAAGTTAGTTCAATATTTCTACAGATACTCTTAGCAACGAATGTTACTGATTGGCAACTTCGTACACTGTTTGCATTGAAAAGCAGAAAATCAGGAAGTATCTATTTGCAGATTAAGATCAAATTATTTTCTACCATGTCCACCAGCGATTAAAGGAGCAAGTACACTTCCTAAGACTGACAATATGAAAAGGGAGGAGGGCTTGACCAAAATATGTCACTGCATGGGAATCAAATGGGATTCAACAATTGGGAGTTTCCATCAAAGTGGCTGACATGTAGCGGATTTTTATGAAACTAAAGTAGAGGTGATGGTGTATGTTATCAACGATGTAAATCTTATGTAAGTTTCGTTTTTTCTTTGATTTTTCTTAGTTTTTTCTTGAAGGAATAAGTGTTCTAACTTATTTATCTACAAATTATTGAATATATTGATGTGGAAGCAGACACATGACCTTTTAGAGGTGCAGAAAAACAATATTAAAACACCAAAACGCCAAGAATTCGTTCAAAAATTTGGAGAGACTTGTTTGTGTGCAACAGATTCTATGAATAACTTATCAACAGAATCCGTTATAAACAAACAGATCAATTGTTGATAACATACACCATCACCTCTATTTTTTATTGATTGTAGCACTCCTAGCGGCTATGTAAACTCCCAATACCATACATAAAATTTACTCTTGTTTTCGAAGTGTGGGAAAACAACAATGAGTGTTCTTTGTTGTCAAGACTTACACACCCCACGCATCTTCTCCGAACTATAATTATTGAAATATTTCATCTTTTCAGAAGACTCGTTCCACGGCAGCGAACTATTCTTCATGCGAGTGGATCGAAAACAGATGGGAGCATATTTGTGCATCGCGAGCAACGACGTACCGCCGGCAGTCAGCAAAAGAATTATACTTACCGTAAATTGTAAGAAAATGCAAATGTTTCTTCTTCTTCTTCTTTTTTTTTTTTTAAACTGAAAAAACGAAATCGATGAATTCACAGTACGAGGCAATACGATGACGAAGATATAGTTGAGGTACGTAAAAGAAAAGTAAAGGAAACGCTGACACCACCGAACCTAGAAAAGTGCTTGAAGAAACAAAACGTGAAAAAATACTAACATTATTTCTGATAATATTCTCTTAGAAATTTGTCCACGAGTGAAAAAAGTATAATCTACTAAATAAAATTCAAAAACATCCGGATTTTCGTCCACATTGCTAATAAGCGTAGACTCCCAATTTCTCCAACTGTGATTTTGTCATCATTTTTTCACAGCCTAGCGAAGACAGGCTTGTCGACTAATATTAATATATACAGCAAAACTCGCTTATTAAACTCGCAGTTAATGGACTTAGCCGCCTATTTACACTCAAAATTCGTTGGGACAGATCAGCTGTAACTGAATATGTAGAAAAAATTCGTTTATTACACTCGACGATTCGGTTTATCGACTCAAATTTCTTACAAAGCTTGAAAAATATGAAATTTTTATTGCCTTTCGACGGTAATTAGAGTAAAAACAGTCGGAATTGACAAATTTTCTTAATTTAACAGCTATAGGTAACTACACTTTAATATTAAAACAATCAAATTTCGTACCAACATCGATTACACTAAATTATACAGGATTAAACAGTTCGCAGCATAGAAAAATCCCATTTGCTGCGTGTTAATACGACACAGTTGGCTCAGTACAGTCAGTCATCTAAATGTGAAGCATTTCGCGAGTAGGTGCCAATTATTTTTTTTCACTGATGGGATTGCAGAGAAAATAATACAGTAAAGAATATTTTACATAAAATTTTCTACAAAAAAGATTTCAACCAAAATTTATCCCAGTAGATTAGTTAAGGTGCTACAGGCTCACCAAAGTGTGTAATTAAGGTAAACTTGCCTATAAGTACGCACGTCCTATAAGTACGCATGTCCTATAAGTACGCACTTACAATTTCTCATATCTGGCAACACTGATTTGTAAAATGGATGATACCACCCCCTACTATACCACAATCCTTGGTTGTGTACGAAAAATTACGTTTTTTGATAAGAAACTCCACTCTACAGATTGACAAAGTTTTTTTCGTTCTCAGTTTTAAAAAATGATACATTTAAAAAATTTCAAATTCTGTGTTAATAGCAAATGCAAATAGTTAAATGTATGTATGTATATAGCATTAGATTGTTATTTCCTCTAGTTTACAAATCCCCTTAGTAAATTTTGAAATTTTGCATTCTTTAATGAGTAACGAATGAATATTTTAGAATTGTGAAAAGTGCCTTTAAAGTACGCACATTAAACTTCCTATAAGTACGCACTTATTTTTATTAAAAAATGTATTTTGTTTCATTACTTTATGGAAACAGCATGGATGTTAAGTGGAAATTGGTGTTTGATCCTAATAAATTTGCCAGAATGAAAAAAAAGTTGATGAGGGTGGCAGTGTTTGTGGTACTGCTAAGAAATTTGGAATGAATGAATGTACATTTTGTAAACATTTAAAACCAGCGCCAGTAAGTGAGTTAAATTTACTAAATTTACTACATATTGTACCTTTATTAATTGAGAAAATGTGACTTCATTCTGAATGTTTTCAGAAACGCACCTACTTTTAGGAAATGTTCTGCGTACTTATAGGAAGGAGGTGTCCTAAAAGTATGTATTTCATAACTTATGTTTGTGTGCTCATTCTGGACTAGTGGTGAGGTAAATTCGAAATTAATTATGTTGTGTTATACATGAAGGTACTAAGTATATGCGATATAAATTTGATGTGATTTGGTGTTTTTCTCTAGGAGCTACAGCCTCAAAACCATTAGGTACTTACTAATAGGCAGATTTACCTTATATTCTCTACGCGCGTTTTTAACAAAAATATGAAATTTGTGAAAAGGTACCCAGTATTTTGTAACAAAACATAACTAACTTTTGCCGGCCTGTAACACCTTAACTATGCCACTGGGATAAATAATTTTCATTGAAACCTTTTTTTTTGTAGAAAATTTTATGAAAAATATTTCTTTACTGTATTACCTAATTTCCTTATAACTTCACCAGTTTTTGAAGCAACCTGAAAAAAACTAAATCGCACCCACTCATAAAATGCTGCCAGTTAAGATGACTCGCGATAGTGAAATGCATGTATTGAGTTCACTGAGTCATATTAGCACGCAGCAAATGGGATTTTCCTGTGCTGTGTGATAAACTGATTAACCCTGTGCATTAGCCTAGACGTGTATATTTCGTACAGACTTTACCTGTAAATATTCGTATAAACTTTTATGGGGATTAATTTTTTTTTCCTTGAGCTAATAGACTCATTCGTTATTAGACTCACTTTGGCTCGGTCCCAAAGTGAATTTAATTCGCGGGTTTTACTATATTTTCATGGTCGGTTATATTTTTCACTCTTCTCTCTCTCTCTCTCTCTATACAGTTCCTCCGAGCATTCGAGTGCCTAATCAGCTGTTAGGTGCGCCACTTAATACGGATGTGCAACTGGAGTGCTGGATAGAAGCATTTCCTGATTCGATCAATACGTGGACGAGAAGCTCAGAAATTCTATTATTCAACGGGTACGTATATATTATTATTATTTCAATCTTCACGTCTTCTCATTTACCCCAAATATCAGCGCTGGTATTTTAAGAATTTAAATTCAATTTTTTTTCTTTTTTAACTAATCAAATTACCATCACCAATCGAGTTTGAACATGGTCCAGCTGACTTTACAACGCACTCTTTAGGCTAAAAACGAAAAGAACGTTTCTTAAGTGGTAAGTTTCGGTCAACGTAAACAATTCATCTGAATGCGAAAACAAATCTTTAAAGCGGAAGTCATTTTTGAAAAACCTTTGCAATTCCCTACACAGTTCGTCACTTATCAACCCACAAAGCGAAAATGGCAAAGTGGTAATCATTGTTAACAAGATTCATGCAGGTACACTCATTCATAATCTCAGCTTAACTTCGGATCGAGGAAGTTCATTTTTATTTTTATTTTATTTTTCTTGAACGCCAGTCAGAAGTGTACGAAAATAAATAAAAAAAAACTGATGAACGTCTAAGATCATACGACGACTCACACTTCTACATCCACTTCCTTTTTCAATTACGCATGAATGTACCTACTCACGTTCAGCCATTTTTAAAATTTTCTGTTTGTTTAATCCGTTTCATTAATCACGACCGCAGAGTCAAAACAAAAAAAAGAAAAACTCTTCGCCATCAGCCTGTTTTGCGGTTACCGTAGACCCCCCCTTCATGACGACCCCGAAAAATAAAATTTAACGGCGATTCACTAGGGGTGTGTTTCCGCAGCCGGTTATCTTTTTATGGTACAATTAGTCGACGACGCCTTCTCTCTTTTCGCAGAAAAACGACGACATCTTAACATATTTTCGTACGCACACCCACACAAGAATAATAATTAATGACGTACGAAATGTAAACAATTTTTTCTTTTCTTTTCTTTTCTACTCTGATCAAAAGAAATTCGGCGAAGAGGAAAGAAAACGGATTTTAATATTTTTCTCGGGAAGCGAAACGCGGGAAAGAAAACGCAGAGATCCTACTACCCATTGTGAGCATTTTGGAAGAGAAGAAATAAACTTAATTTCTCACCGAAACAGGAGCAACGTTTTCAAGAATTCAAAATGCCTTAAAAAACTCGATTTATTTCGCATTCTTACCAAAGGGAGGCAACGAGGCCGCAGTGTCGGCTTGGCTCAGGCAGCTAAGCAGACGTTCTGTTGCTCTCGAAATCACCAATGAGAAGAATGGAGGCCTCCAAAAATATTTTTTGGGTAAACATAACCGAACAGAAATGCGAAGAAAAAAAATAAGACCCCACCGAAAGAAGAAATAAAGATCGGAATGCAAGAAACGAGGGTTCGGATACAGAAATATGAGTCTAATGGCAAAAAAGGAAAGCCAAAAGGTCCTGAGTTTGTGATTTTTAAATTGTCTCCTATTATTATAGGAGAAGGGAGGGGATCGCTGATCCTAACGAATGTTTATGTATGAAAAGTATCTTGGGTAAGGTTCTTTATTAGCAGGTAAGCGCATGAGGGTGATAAGAGGTGAGCCGCCATCTTGTGTTATTCGTTTTTTCCTGAATTTTACATGGTTTATTATTACTATATATATATATATATATAAGAACACAAAAGGGCGGTTAATTTCTTATCACCGTCATTCGCATACCTGCTGGCTTGGAGGATATATGATGGAGACGACATAATAGTGGTTTTGGTGTCACACCTACAAATAGCGCTTCCAACGCCACTGATTTTGGTTTCTAAAAATTTGATTGGAGGAAAAAATTGCCACATGCATTTGTTTATAAACACTGGCTTACAAATTACCCCATTCAGAGAATCTGATTATTCTGATTGGTCAACGTTGATTGATGTGGGGTAATCTGTATGCCAGTGTACACATGCTCATTGTAAATATTAATGACAGTCTATTCCTTTATAAAACAGCAGCATTTCATTGTCATCATATATATATCCTTGAAGCCTGCTAGTAAAGAGCCTTATCTTAGGTTGTCATAGGTTTTAAGTCAAAGTCTATAAAATTACTACAGGTTGGCCAACTTCCCTGATGCAATGGTCATTGAATAAATTGGAATTAGCCAATCAACTGCACTATTAGACAACTTGAGATTTTTACCATCTCTGGATTTAACAAAGGAATAGTATTTTACTCAACTAGTTAGCAAAACAAGTGATTGTCAATGAGTTGCATAGCTGCGGCACAAGCCACAGGTGAGTGCTGTAATCGCAACAAGTTGATTATTGTGAGCGGCTAACTAGTTGAGTACAATATTTTTTTAAACAAATCCAACAAACAGAAGTTATTGTTTATTTAATTAAATATGTCAAAGCTTTAATTAACAGAATTTTATCAAATAATTGAATAATCATCGAGAGGTGAAATATTTCGTTTATGGGGATCACTGTGTAAAACAGCCTCTTCTTATGCTGACATTGTACCACTTGTGTATGTGTGAATGATGCATAGAGAAGTGAAAAAAAATTCCATTAAGAAAAAACTCACTTTCTACTTTTGTGAAGAAGTAAAATTTTTCTCATTAAAGAGATAAACAAAAAACAGTTAAGAAAAATCTCATTTCTACACTGCTGAAGAAATGAAATGTTTTTTCAACTGTTTCGAATCACTTTGGAAATGTCAAACTTTGCTAACCAAAACTGATTCAATAATAACCTTTTTTGGTGAAAGAGTTGAGAAAAAATTTTTTCAAAATTTCCAAGAGATTTCCAAATTGATTTGGAACAGTTGAAAAAACATTTCATTTCTTTATTCGTGTAGTAATAAGTTTTTCTCAACTATTATTTGTTTATTTCTTCACTGAAAAAAATTAAAATTTCATTTGTTCACTAGTGTAGAAATGAGTCTTTTCTTAACTGTTTTTTGTTTGTTTCTTCAATGAAAAATATTTCATTTTTTCACTAGTGTACAAATTGAGTTTTTTCTTAATGGAATTTTATTTTCATTTCTTTACCAACCATTTGCATGTACACAAGGGGCTGTTTTACACAGTGATCCCCAGGAATAAAACATTTCATCTCTCACTAGTTATTCAATTATTTGATAAAATTCTGTTAATTACAGGCGCTGACATATTTAATCGAATAAATAATAACCTGTTTAGTGGATTTGTTGAAAAAAATATCATACTCAACTAGTTAGCTACTCATGATAATCAACTCATTGTTCTAACTAGTTGAGTAAAATACAATTTTTGAAATGTAATTTAATTCAAAGTTTATAATTAAGTACTACTTGTTACTAGGCACACTCGATCATTTTGGTAGTGTGTGAGTGTGAATAAAATGACGTCACACGTAGGAAGCCATACCTATACACAAAATAATATTCTATTTCACACTCGATCGGTTTTATGCAGAAGTGGAAAGCAATTAAATAACACTTTTACTCTTCAATTTTTCTTCTGACCTTAGAAAATAAAACTTATGTTTTACTTTCTGCTTTTCCAACATTTATTTCACTTTCCACTACGCTTTTCGCTTTTTGCAACATTTATTTTGCTTTTTACTTTTGATTTGCACATCCCAAATTTTCAAAACTTTTCCCTTAAAATTTTTGCGTTTCAATTCCTTTCCACTCTGGTTTATGTCTGCTGGTGTGTGTAAAGTAAGTCACGTATAGGAAAATGAAAATCCTTATGATACGCACAATCAGGCTACCTAGTAAAAGTCTATGTACCTTGGTTTAATCTGAATATACCTATTGTTGAAACCAACTGAGTCATTGACATCGTGTGAGTTGTACTTTTATTTCTATCAAAGTTGGCCTCCCACTAATAATTTTAAAGACCATTTGGGTATAAGTAGGTACATACTACTTAAACAGTATAAAACAAAGGAAAGATGAAAAGAGAAATTTCTACGCAGAAAACTGTAAAGGGAAGTTGTTCCAAAAAGATACATCCGGTATAATTTTGAACCCTTATCTAAATCGCAACCATGAGCCTCCACGAAATGTTGTGATTTCGAACAGGCTTAAACGCAAAGCAGTCATAAATAGTGATGAAATTTTTAGGAGACTTTGCGGGAAGCCTCCGTGCATCATCTCCTGTGTAACGTAAATAACTCGAGGTGCAAATGACTATGCGGAAAAACCAAGTATAAAATTGAACACGTGCAACTGTTTGTCAAACTGCAGCGACCAATTTCCAAAAATGAGGAGTGCGATTCGCTAATTCCCGTTAGTTACCGCCCTAATAATTTTGGGTCAACATTTTAAGTACTTTTGTCAAGGCCTCGAAGGATTCCCATTCCATTTCATTTTGATTAGAGCTCGCTATATTTTGGCAAATGATTAATTTCAGGGCAAACACGTTCAGAGGGTGAATGTATTCTTATGCCAAACTTTATTACTAAAGTGCTTTATTTTCATTCGCAGAAAAATATTTTTCAGTATAATGTATGACTGAAATTATATAGCACTTGTCTCTGAGTGGAGGCCTGAGAATTTTACTTTTTTTGACGAAGGCAGAATATTTCATTAATTGATCGATGAACTAATTATCATACTGACATTTAACATTAATCAACCATAGAGAAAGGTTGAGGCTTTATTCGGTTGTATTTTCAGCCACTTTTCTACTAACACTAATCAAGCTGCGAAATATAATGTGCTGAACAGTGAACTCCAGTCTTGCCTTTATAAGTTAGTAGATAGCCCACAGGTAATTACGAGTAGGCACAGTAAATACCCAAACCTGAGCTCTAAGTGATCAAAGATGCTTCTCCATCCATCCTGATGTATTAAAGAGCGGCCAGAATGGCTACCAAGTTACAACGAATGAAGGGCGCAAATAGGCTCCACCGTAATTAGTGGGGTCCACGTCTTCTCGACCTTCCCTTCTGAGTGCTCCTCTTTGCCACAACAATCAACACCACCCCCTTCAATAAAGACACACTATTCGTAGGGTCGAGCTTTTTTCGTTTGTCTAAAAAGTGGGTCTAGACCCCAGAACACCCTCTTATCGATGCGCTTGCAATAAATGGGGACTAAATCGAGAGACAAAAAATTCAATTTTTTCTACTACTCACACATTCAAAAAAACAAAATACACATCCACTGAAATATCAGCACTCACGTAAAATGATGACAATCTAAAATGAAAAAGGCAAAAATCTAATTTGTTTTTACGTAGGACACTTTATGGTTGATAAAAAAAATCGAATTTTAGAGTCTGGCAAGTGATGCGTAAAGTATCTCGACTTTCTTCGTTTCTCTTTATTTCCCTCTC
This sequence comes from Ericerus pela, assembly GCA_011428145.1. Taxonomy (NCBI): domain Eukaryota; kingdom Metazoa; phylum Arthropoda; class Insecta; order Hemiptera; family Coccidae; genus Ericerus; species Ericerus pela. The sequence continues at coordinate 22,218 of WOFM01002007.1, forward strand.
GCTCTCTCTCTCGCTCCCTCTCAATAGATGTTCATCAAAAAACTTTCACACCACAACAGTGGCGCTCGAAGGTATTCGAATTTTTTTTTCTTCCTTCATTTTTCACAGATTGCTACTACCTATTTATGTTCATATTTTTCCCTTTGGGGATGAATTTTAAGGTAGGTGTAGGTACCACCGTGGATGGTGAATATTTTCTAATTATTTTCGCACTCGATGACAAAAACAAAAATATATAAGTAATTTTGAGAAGCCTTTAACCACCGGTACAATGACTCAAAACGCGAAAAGGGCAAGAAAGTAAAAAGAAAAAAGAAGTTAAGGGATGAGGGAAAAAAAAAAACAAAAAAGGATTACGATGAGAAACTATTAGTGGGACCGCACGTCATGTTGAAAACACTCTCATTTTACGCAGCAACAAAAGTGGTTTTACACGTCCAGTTCCTGTGGACCTGATCTTTCAACGTATTTTTTGTGTGTGTTTCACTTTCCTCCACAACCCTCTGCTCACACCTACAAAATACCCTTTCCCTTTCTCTCTTAATTATCCTATCAAAAACATCTTATTGTCTCTGAGCGGTAATTTTTCCTCGCCTCATTAATTAATGAAATTAAAGCGATGTTTCGGCTTAGACTTTTTTTGTTTTTGTTTTTTTTTTTATTTGTTTGGTTTTTTGTTGCCTTCTACTTGGTCATTGTCGGTTGTTTTGAAGGATTGAAAGGACTGTTTTCTTCGTTTTTTCCCTTTTTTTTGTTCGGTTTTCGTTGAAAGTTGTCTATTTTTTTTTTTCGAGTTAATATTAAAGCAAAATTTAATTAGCAAATGTACACCATCCTGTGTCCGGTATCAGATGTTTCTCTGCATCGTTGGTTTGCTGAAATTTCGGAATGCTTTTGCAGGTAGACCTACATTACCAGAAAAATTGATTATCCGACAATAGCCTATAAAAAACATCTAAACCTACCATAGTCGTCAAATTATCAGAAAAAATAATTAAAATAATGAAAATTCGGTGAAAATTGCATGCGAAAGTAGGTGAGAGAATTTTGTTTCGTAAACAGATCGATACTGGTCTGCTGGCTTTGTCGGAAGTCTAAATTAACCCAATCTGTTTGTAGGGGGCATCAATTTAGTAATGAGTTGGAGGTTTGTAACTCAATACTCCTCAATTCCATTCTACGAATTATTGATGGTTGGATCACAAGACTTTTTTTTTTTTTTTTTAAGTTTTGTCGAATTAACAAAATGACAATGTTTAATTAAAACATTTCATTGTGAAGGAACGGAAAGGTAAATTCACTTCGATAATCAAAATATTCTATTCTTTAATTTTCAATATATAAGTACGGTACACCTAACCTTCGCGAGGAAGATTAAGGTGCGAGTATTTGAAGTACCCTAACTAATAGTCATAACAATAAACTAAAAGACTCGGTTTTCAATACAATTCGGTAAAAAGGAAAATCATTAATTTGCGAGACAACATACAATTCCTGCAGTTAAAATTTTTTGATGGTCACGAAAAACCGTCACTATTTATAAAACAAATATTGTCACAAAAGGAAAACAGAAAAAAAAAGTGCTTTAGACCACACGGTAGAAGTGAAACTCCAACTTTTTGTATTCATATACCTACCTATGTATCTATGTTTGTTCACAAAATTTCTGTTGATCTACCAACTTTACCGATTTTGATGAGCTTTTTTTTCAAGTGATAACAATAATTAATTATCGTATTTTATTTTAGAATTTATGAAATAATTTTTAAGTTATTTTTAAAAACGATTTATTTTAAATTAAAAATTTTTCGTTCTAGAATTCTTATTAAAGCAGTATAAGAAAATTATTCATCACGATGAAAAAAAAAAACACTTGGTTTTTCAATACCTAAATAGTATTTTGCTAATAAATGTTAAGAAAATAATTATATACATACCTATTCGTATTATAACAATAAAATTGAAGACAATGATTGATGATTTTTTAGCCATTTTTCATCATTGTTTTTTTTTCCTTTTTTTTTTTTTTTTTTTTTTGCAAATTCAATTTTTATGAGAGAAGAAGAACGTTTATCATATTAACGACAAAGTTTATCGTGATAAAGGATCTACTATGCTATAATCAAAATGCCCAAAAAAGTATGAAAAATTTTCACTTCAAAATAGGGTAATGATTATGAGTTAAAAAAATTAAAAATTAATTTTTAAAAATATGCTTTTATAAAGTGTAAAACGGGTAAAGTGAAACCTAGCGAACTCCACAGGGTTCATACAGAAACACGTAACCTAACCTTTGATCATTTGGTCCTGGATACCCAGCAACCCTATATCGCCAGTATTAACGAAAAGTGTCATCATTCCTAAGCCGAACAATAGACTTTGGTTAACTGCACACATTGTGCAGTAGGTCTTTTTTCAATCTGTTTTCAGTATCATCATTCCGTGAATTTAAATCTAAATAAATTCGTTGTTGTTGAATACCAGTTGAAATTGAGTGAAATTCCTTGTCCACTTTACGCTTTCGGTGATATTGGTGACATGGATTTGTTATGTTTACCTATAGGTATCCGGCACTAAATGATTCAAAATTTTGCCACTTACGTAATCAAGTGTGAATATCGCTGTAAAATAAAGTAAACAAAAAAAAAGGTACCTACCAAGTTTACTGTGACTATATACACGAGAATTGATGTGTAAACATAAAAACAAAATTACCAACTTCCGACTTTGGACTATTCCCGCAAAATCTAAGTTAATAGTGTGATTATAAGCGAGTGTGTTGCGCACAACACACAACCACACACTATACATCATGAAACACACACAAATGAGAGTTTACAATTGCAAGAGTTTACACAATCTGACAATTGGTAATTCTCATTTAGCCCCTACCACAGACCCAGTGCTAAGATGTTTACACGTCATAAACATTCAAGTAAAAATTACATTACAACCTACACTATAGTGAACTAGGTAATGAAAATCATTATCAACCATTCAGAATTAACTCAGAAATCTCTTACTTTACTAACCAAATCGATTTAATAATAACCAACTTTTGGTGTATGAGTTGAGAAAATTCATTTTACTCAAATCGCAATTTCGAAGTTTTATTTTCGCAGATTTGCAGAAATAAATTTCAATTCAAAAAATTAACATAGGTACATTAGGTGAATTAGGCGCTCCCGCATATATTATAGTAACATATGACGCATCGTAGTTTTTTCAAAGAGAAAATAGAGCCCATACGTGAAGTCTCCAAAACAAGGGTTACCAATTTCAAATATCAAAGGAAAGATCGTTCCTCCATTTTTCAACGCCATTGGAGCATAATTATGGTCTTGGAGAGGCCTCAAAGGTGAGCATTATGGCCTCCAAAATGGGAAATACATTCGACTCCTAATCCGTAAAATGTACCTCTGAATACATCCTAAAGTACAAAAGTGAACACCGACCAACCAATCAACGTAAACATTGTAAGTATGCAGAGCAGTGTAGTGGGCGGCCTACCGAAGAAGGAAATGGGTGTTCCAACCCTCAAAGCTGAAAATAATTCGTAATTCATTCCTTCAGTAACGGCTAACAAACAACATTCGCAGAGTTAATGATTGAAAGCCTCCCCTTCAATTTATTGATTTCGCTACGTCATTGACGCAGGGTGTTTCGTGAAAACGTCTCCCAAACTTAGGTGGTTGATAGTACGTACTTTATAAAATAGCATAGGTAAGTGTAATGATTACCTGGATAACCTACTATATGTGGGTATTCAACATGTAGCCTACATTCCATATGGAAGGAAATATAAAAGTTTTAGGCTTCAATATTTTGAAAAAATCATTTAACTCAGTTGTACTTACGAAGTATTTAATTATTGAATGAGCTCGGTTTAACTTTTTTCATCCCCGCAATATACTTCTACTTTGAACTATTACTATCCGCCAATAAAATATTAAGTGAAACCGGACGCAAACCTCATGAAGAGGATATCACAAATCCATGATTTGAGAAATTTTTCAAAAGAAGGTACATTTTTGATACTATTAATTGCTTGAATATTTCATATAGATATTAAAATCACAAAAAGTTGACTTCAAGTAAAATGGGCAGCTCTTCATTTAATACCTGAAAAAATAAGAAATAAAACACTTCACGGTGTAGTTTTCACCATCTACGCTATACATTGATTTTCAACGTTTCAAACAATACATTGTACTTTTTTCTCTACAATCATTTTCCTCGTTCTGCATTTTGTTTATTTAATTTCTTCTTTCTGTTAATAAAATTAGTAACCAGCCTAAAGTTTCTCGAGAAATGGCACGCAAGGTGTCCGTCCCAAATTTTTTACCTCTAATGAATGAATAAAAGAGAGAACCCGAATAATTAGACGAAAAGGAAACAACAGAGGGTAACATTATAGGCATAAAAACAAAAAGTAGTGCGCTTTCGGGCAAGCTATGAGTAAATTCTAATTTTCTCTCTAAAAGATCGTTCTTTTACAAATCATTGATGAGCTTGAAAATTGTAGTTGAAAACTCTCGTCTGAAACTCCTTCCTCGCTTATCATTTTAATCAATATCAATTGGCAAAATTGCATCTTTACAGCGTATCCTTGTAACCCCTTTCTTATTCCATGAAAATAAATTTAGCCTCACCAAAACGTGAAATAAGGCACAAATAAGCCACGTTAGCTGTTTTATAATATAATTGTAAATAAATTGGAAAGTGTAAACGTTTCGTTAACTGACGAGGGATTGAAATTTGCGTTAGTGGTATTGCACCTATTGTGTAATACCTATATTTATCTCTATTTTTTTCAGTCAAATTATAACTTATTACATCAAATCACATCAAAAGTATAAGACAGTAAACATTACAGTTATATAGACTATTTAGACAGTTGACGCACTCCCATAAAGCCAATGTAATAAATAAGGCTGTGATTTCTATGCTTTTGCATATTTTTTGTTTAGCACTATCTACTGCGGAATGTTGATGTTACTTTTGCAAATCATGAAATTCTGATTAGAATGAGCCATATCTGCTCCAGCATATTTTGCCATATTTTGCCTAAAAAAAAGTCGTTTCGTGCATATTTTAGGTTATTACGGAGAATACGTTAGAATATTTTACCAATTTTGCCCGATTAGTGGAATATTTTTTAAATTAATACTTTTTTGTTCATGAAATACCCAAAAACTTTCGTTTTTAAGTAACCTCTATAAGAAAAAAAAGTACAAACAAATTTTCTACAACTAAAAAAAAAAGGGTCTCATAGTAGTCGAGCGATAGATTTTTCTTATGTTAGTACAAGTCTGATAGGAGTTTGGGTGCTTATCGTTCAGTTGTTTCCGAGAAAACTGGAAATAATAAATTGCTGGAGAAAATTTTTGATTCATTGTTTTTGAAAAAAACTACAAGGGATATGTATAAGGCTGAAATTTTTAAGACACAACAGTCCTTATAATAAGACCTAGTCTGAAAAAAGTTTGATAACTATTGGTCCAATAGTTTTCAGAAAAATGTAGTTTTGCAGAATTTTAAAGAAACTATAACAGGCGGTTCCCACCCATTTTCCCTAATCCTTTTTCCCTAAGTATAATTTATTTAAAAAAAAAAAAATTAGGGAAACTGTCAGTTAGGAAAAATTAAACTTAGGGAAAACGGATTAGGGAAAGTGTCCGGGAATCATACAGGAATATAGTGTTAAAATTTGCACGATAGATTTTCATTAGTTCTATGCAACTTTGGTAGAAGTTTGATGTCTATTTGTTTGGTAGTTTTCTAGAAATTGGAAAAGAATTTTGAGAAAATTACTAAAGCGATCGGGCTGAAATCTTCGCGATAATTGTCACTATGTGAGTGCAAGCAAGTTCGGTAAAGGTTGAAGTATGTTTTCTTATTTACAGAGCAAGGAGTTATGATCGTCGTTTTTGCATTGCATTAATTTAAGTTTGTTTTTTTTTTTTCATTTTTTCATTTGAAAAAGAAATATGGTCGTTGAAAATTATCACCTGGGTTTTGTAACAAAGTATTATTGAGCTAGAGTTTTTATTAAATAATTCTATTGGTTGATGGGGAGGGGTTTATAATTACCAGTAGCCCCTTCCCCCGGTTTTGTCACTGCTGCAAAGATATTTCAAATTTTTTGATTCTTTGATTTTTCAACTGTACCCCCAACCGAAAAACGTTCCTACGCCCATGTTGACACCCAAAATGCATTAAGAAACAATTAGAAAGACATGATTTTCAAAAAGTCAAAAACTGTTCCACTGTGAAAATCCGACCTTATTAATGCCAAAGATTCTGTTTCCAGATCTAAATACACCGTCATAGAAAAAAAAAACGAATTATTTGGTACACTTCAAGTTACTGATCAGAAATTTTAATACATCAGATATTGTACATATAAATGTGTTGCAACGAATCCCGTCGGGAATGCTACAGGAATAATGCGATTATACGGTAAGAATTCTTCGTTGTAAAATTAATATTCATCAAATGGTAGGTATCTCAAACATATTGAATTGAAAATTTCAGTTTTCTCCACCCATACATTTGTTCAACAACGAGGAGGAGTAGATTAAATTTTACCACATTTCAAGTGTTTTCCCGTATTTATCTTCCAGGGTGCTTCATGAGTGGTTTCCCAAATGTAAAATATGGATATAACCATGTATAACTAAGAAAAACTTCCTCTTTCAATTTCCCCACCTTCAATAATTATTTTCAAAATTTTGGTAGCTAGAAGGAGGTGCAGTCTAAAAATTTCAAATTTTCTAATTGTTAAATTCAAGAAATCTAGCCAGAGAAGGGAAGAAAATATAAAATTGTTGCATTCATCATGCATGGTAGGATTGTGCACGACTACAAGCTGACCCGAAACAATTTCAAAACCACTGAAGTATGAAAAGTTGCATATACATAGAAATGAAGGCAGTGTCATGAAATCTGCCTTTCTTGCTACTACAGCTTTAAAAATAAGTTCTACGTTCAAAGGAAATTTCATCCTAGTCGTAACTTGGTTGTATCCATATTTCAAGTTTGGGAACACTTATGAAGTACTCTGTATAACGTCATTTCAAGGTACTTCTAAGGATTTTTTATTCACACAAAGTTGAAGAGAATGTTTAGCCTGAAACCAATTTTCATGATTGGATATATCAAAAGGAAGGTGTCACATGTAAATATGCCATCTGAAAAGAAAAAGTAACAAAGCCCCGAGAGGAAAATTTGTGGATTTTGACTACCCTCACAATCAACCCCTCAAAAAAAATTTAAAATTTTTCCCTCCCATAAACATATTTTCCATAATGATATTAATAAGTCCATAAAATTTCATTCTTCTATGTCCTCCCCTTCTTGAGATATGGGCACTAAAAAGTTTACAAAACTGAAGGATAGATATATATAACTGCATGAGCTGAAGCCCACAAAGTAGTATCTAACAATTTATTGTTTTAAAACCATTTTTTTGCAAACCCAAGTGAAACATGATGAAAAAAAAATGAACGAAGTGAGACAGAGAGTATCATATCCATCTCACCAACCAGTCTCATCAGATAATAAACAAAAGGGGGGAGGTTTTTTATTCTCTTTTTACTACTTTTTGTTTGGTTCAAGAAATATTTGTCAGTTTTCTGTTTTCAGATGCGGTAAAAATTGGTTAACTTTGTCCCCAAGGAGTTAGGACTTCCTTGATGGCAATAAACCTTTCTTGGAATAACATTTTTTTTGGAAAATCTCCGGCAAAACCGTCCAGTAGTTCTGGAGTGATAGTGTTTCCAACAGTTTTTAGCCCGCAGTATTTTTTAATATGTAAAGATTCTGTGTACAAGGCACAGTCATGTGACTGAAATGAAATGAGGGGGCGGAAGAAAACAAAGGTTGAGAGGGAGGGGCGGAAGAGAACTATTTTATGTGAAGGAGTTGATTATTCTCAGCAAGTAGTTTGTTCCAAGGAAGGTTCTAAGCTTTTGTGGAAGTCTGTAGCCTCTCGAAGTGAAATTTTATAGATTTTCCTCCAAGTACCCCTCACTTCTGTAGTTTGTAAACTGAAAAAAAAAAACGAAAATTAAGAAAAAAACAACACTCTCACTGAGATTTTCTTTTTGGATGTTTCTAACTCTCAAATTAAATTGTTTCGTGGAGCGGAGCTCGTGGGAGACGACTAGTTTATTTTAATTTACGAGCTCCATAGTTGACAGTAGGTACGAATCAGAATGTTCTTACAAAAATTATACGAAGAATGCCATGAAAAAACAAAAAGATGGGAGATTATACAACTAATTTGGGCGACCAAAAGACCAACTTAAAACCATTCCTACTCTAAAAACATGATTTCAACTCGTTTTCTTCATATCTTTGTTGGTAGCGGAGCCGAATTTGAAAAGAAACTTTAACAGAAACGACTTTGTATGGATACATTCACAATTTTCAATCGAATCGGCCAACTATATAAAAAACGATAATGTTCTACTGCCCATTCATTTTCATTTGACATGCTTCGATGAAAGGAAACTTGAAAATCGTTTATTCCCGACGTACAGCAATAATAATCCGAACACTATTATAGTTTAATATTATTCAAAACTTTAAAAAAATCTCTTTCATTTCACTGTATATCATTACAATTTTCTAAATTTTTTCTAGAGCTAACAGACACAAGCAGAGTGCAGCAATCCAAAAGCGACAACAGCAAAGAAAATTCATCTGTGAGTAACGCTCATTCTACCTCGCCAAGAATATTATCGTTGACGTATCTATCAATAATATACAGCCTCAAATACAGCCTCAGCTGACAATAAAATGGGGAAGAATTCCTCCAACGAATTGACTGATATCATTTTCAAAACGTATTCCCACTATTTTGATACCACTGTTGTTACCCCTATCATTTACATAATGGTTGTGTATATTCACTTGTTTTGTAACATAAAATAACATTTCATTAATTCTCAATATATTAATCATTTGTAGCTGTTCCGTTTCGTTATTTCAATTAAAAAATATAACATCGCATGGGACTTGAATGATTATATTTGTAATATGACATGAACTTCAAGTTGAAAAAAAAAAAAACAAACAAACGCAAACTATATCGAAAATTAAATTCGATACGGATAAAATTAGTTTCTCTTAACTACAATATGACAGGGTTGTCCACATAATAATATAAAAAAGTCACAACTTACACGAGCTAATAACCTACAGAAAAAAGAGAAAATGGTGATTATTATACTTTTCCAGAGTGGTGGGAACCAAATATTAAAACCTATTAAACGATTAATTGTCGCGCAAATAACAATAATAAAATAGAACGTTTACTAAAGAAAAATCAAATTTTCAGATGATGATAGTAAGCCCTTAAATTCAAGTGAATTAACAATAATAATAGGAGAACCGATTTCATGTGTTTATCAACCCTGATCGAAAATGAGAAACACATTTTTCTGCACCGATAATAGAATCGAATTGACGTAAAATTCAAATACGCCGAAAACCGTTTTTCGCGTATTTCAGAAAATAAAAGAAAATAAAGCGGAAAAGGTGGTGAAGGTAAAATAAAATAAATAATAAAAGACGAAAAAAACAACTAAAAATACAACGTCTAGTTTCCAAATCATTCACTTAGCGGATAGTTCGGTAGTTTCCATTTTCTCTTCATCTAATTCGTCTTCATTTTCATTTTCTTCCTGTACTTCATCTTCTTTCTTGTCTTTCTTGCCGTCGATTTCTAGAAAATGAAGAAATATTAAGTACACTGATCCGATGTCAACACTTTGAATCTGATTTGAACCGAGGAGGTTTGTCGGCTCGGGGACTCGAACCGGCATTTTATATATTCGCCAGCTAAAAGCGGTGAACTTGACCGCACGGACATTCCACCACCGGCTGTAGCTGATAAATATCACTATAATAAACGTACAGGTCAGAAATTCGTTCACCGAAATGACTTCGACAAAATTATTCCCCTAGATTCGATGCCCTTGCGCCAATTACTCAGCAACGAAAGAAACCTAACGTAGACAAAAGGACAACGAAAGAGAAAGACAACAGATGTTTTTTTACTTTTTTTCTTATTCATCGGGCCCGCAAAAGTCATGGGACGACACAAATCAGAGCACTCATGGCTTGTATTTTTACACATACAAGGTACTCCTATTGCGAATAAATTTGCAGCCCATGACTATCATTGCTTGTTAGGTTCTTACAAATAATTAGGGTGACAAGTATTACATATTCTTAAATCTTAGGCTTACACTGCTACAGAAACAATCAGCGCTGGACAAGTTTCTTGTACTCTGCAATTCAAACTACTAAACTTTAATAGTTCACGATCTTTTAAAACTTTAAGGCTTACTTGAAACAACCTTCGAACACTGAGAGACATAAACTTACTGCCCTTTTCAATTTAAAACATTGCCCCAATGTTAATGTGGTGATAACAGATGTCTTTCTCTTTCATTTTCAAGTAGAACTTTGAAAGTTCAGTGGTTTTTAAAAATTTCAAGACTAATTTTCAACAACCTCGGAGAACTGAAAAACAACACATTCCAGCCATTTTTAATCCGAAACATTGCCCCATTTTCACTGTATTTTGACAAGGTGCAGCGAGTCCCCACAAACCACTATAAACAAAATCAAGGGTTTTTAGCCCAAATAAAATCGAATCTGTTAAAACGGTCAATTTGGCGATATGAAATTCTTATGTAGCGCATAGTCTTTCAGCTTTCTGATTAAGACTGCTCGCTAATTCACGGTCAACTGAAATTAAACAAATTAAAGAACTGATTATACTCTCCGAAATAGATAATCAAGAAATTTTAGTTTATTCGAGACCTTAGCATGTCACTAACCTCCACACGAAATTCAACAACGAAAAAGCAACGACTATGTTTTCACCTAGCTTTTTTTACAAGCTTCAAGCCAACTTTTTTAGAAGCTGCGTGAAATGTAAAAACAGAAGTTAGCCGTTTACAAGCGAGATTTAACGATCTACAAGTTTACGATGGTCTTACTCGATGAGCATATAAATTATACTAGAGACATATATGCTACATTTTACATAGCATTTAATGAGGCCAGAAACCCTGCTTCCATAAACCTATCCCGACCCATTGAGAAATATTGTAACTATAAGACAGATTTCGAATTTTTGGTTCCAGTTATTTTAAAACAAGGGACAGCTACATGTTTGACATAAATCAAATTTCAGAAGAGGATTTAAAGAATAAAATGAGACAAGAACAAGAAATTGAAGTCTTTAGAAGCTGAGAAAAAGAAAATTCACGGTGATATTGTGTATCAAATTGGCTAAATTTAATGTTATCAGTAAACTTTACTCACAAATTTTATTTACATAAAAAGAAAAAAAATACTGCGTTAATCCGAATAAGTAGCTCTTATTGGTGGATACGCTCAAATTTACAATTTATGACAATAATTTTTTCTATCTTTAAATTCTAAATTTCTTCAATTACACCATTCTAATTTTTTAATTTTCATATATGAATAGCTTAGGACATTCTCCGGATGGTCATGAATATTTTGAGCCTACTTTCATTAAAATCTATAAAGTAAAACACTTTTTCTCGGCGATCAAAATTCCATTAGTTCAAGAGATAGACATACCAAACATATAACCCCCTCTGTACGCAACTAGTAAAGAGACAACTAATTATAACGATTCATTTTCACAAATTCACTGTTTTCGAGTTCTATCATTGGTTGTCTATAGAGTCAAGTTTACTGATAACATTAAATTAAAACAATTCAATATTTGATCTCATCTTCTTTTATTTCAATCTTCTAAGCTTCTAATGGCTTAAATCTTCTAGTTCCTAAACTTATTTTGTTCCTTGAAGCCTCCTCTAAAATTTCATTTATGTCAAAAAAGTAGCTATTTCTTTAAATAAAAGAATTATGACCAAAAGTTTGTGTGAATGATAGCTATTAGCTACCACACAGAAAACAACGAAATCTTGCCTCTAATATTAATTCATGTGCTCATTAGTCTAACTTTCCGATTATACAACCCCGCTTCTTTTTAGCTGGTTTGTAACTAGTAAACAACCCAAATGAAAAAACCGTTAATATAATATATAAAATACCACAACCTGAATTCTTATGTCTTAAAACACTTGATCGAAAAAAAGCGTCCTTTTAAAAAAAAGAATGCCAAACTTTTTGCCACATACAGACCAGCACGATCACCTTAGCAAATTCAAAATACCGGCCATTAAAATTTTTAATGAGCAAAAAAAATAATATAATGGCAGCGTTCGACATGGCCAAACACTTTTTGAGGGACTATTTCACTTATGTTCAAATCAGATTCTGTGCAAATCGGTGCATATTGTAAACATTACCAAAATTGAAAATTATATTTTGCATTTTTACTGGAATTCGTCTAATTTTAAATTGTCTCATTCTTTTAAACTGCCTCATCTTGTACTACGTAACTGAAATGATATTGCCCGTGGTTTTTCAAATTGCGCATTTTGAATAATTTTATAAGAAAAAGTAAAAGCAGAATGTCGTGAGCAAAAAATATTTTGTTTTTTTGTATTTTAGAACATTCATATTGTTGATGTTTTTCTTGAGAGTACACTGCGTATATCTACGGTCTTTGTTTTGGTAATTGGTTTTTAGGAATCCCCTTGAAAATTCACAATTCTTTCATTGTTCATCATATTTTCTATACTTCTACCAGAAATTGTAAAAATACCAGATTTTATTTTCATTTTTCTCGACACCGGCCCGATACAGACCGGATGGTCATACTGATCCAGATGAATACGCAGAAACAATTTTGGGCAAACTGGCAAAATGCCTGAACAGAATTCAATAGGGAATAATAATGAGTACAAATCTTAGGGAAAAAAAAACATTTCAAAGGCCCCAAATCTCTTCATTGTATCCGCGCCTGGCAATATCGAACAGACCTATTCAGGTACCAATTTTTCAAACTCGCCCTTATATTTGAAAAATGCAGGAAAAAACTTCGGTTTTGCAAAAATTTGAAAAAAA
>WOFM01002008.1:0-28545 GCA_011428145.1 Ericerus pela
TTTAATTTTTATCCAAGTGTTTCGTTTTTTGTACCACTGGATGTAGCTGTTAAAAGCCTGGGTACAAAATGAGAGTAATTTTAAAACTGAAAGCCCCTCAAAACCTGACATAGTCACTCAAAAAAAAGAACTATCACACATTTTAACAGGGTTTGTAAAAAATCACAGTCATGTTGTAAAGTGTCACAACAGATAAATGACGGCCCAAAATAGTATAAAAAACCGTCACATCATAGAAAAAAGAGTCACAAACGTACAAAGAACTACTCTTTCAGCCTGATTTTATCTGAAAATAATTCAATCCATTTTTACAAACTTGTCCAAAAAAAAGAACAAATATGACACATTCAGATGGGGAGAATCTTCTGAACACAAAATGTTAAAAACTAATTATGTTGGAATACGCTAATGTCATTTATGATTCAAATTCCATACACTTTAAAGAACTAACAGATGTGCACTGCTAGTGGTATAGTTTATCACAACCAGGCCTAATGAGAGGGAAGGATTCCCTAAACCCTAGATTTTTGGGGACCTAGAATTCTGTAAAAAAAAAAAAAAAAAAAACGTAAAAAATAAATAAATTTTTGAAAAACACTTGAAAATTTTTTTTTTTTTTTACTCACTTTTCTTGCGAAATAGACTCTCCCTATAGTGGGCTTAACCACTAGTCCGTTTAACGTCCATGAGACAGTAAAACATGTAGTCACACTCCTCCTCACCGAAGTGTAACTGTCTGGCGACCGCCACGACTCCAGTACAGACTCCAGCGCCTTGTGCGCTGTTGCCAAACATACTGCGCCTGGTGTATGCGCAGTAGCTCGTGTGTCTATATCACGATACTGGGGGCGGTGTACACCAAGCTGATCTTCTGAGACCAGTTTATCAGTTTTTGACTTGTTCTGAAAAAGAAATTTACCTTTTCAGGTAAAAACATACATATAATATAATTTTTATTAAAGAAAAATAAAAAACATCTTATACTATATACTAAGGCTTAGAAAACAAAAGTCAAAAAACAAGAATTATAATAATAATAAAAAATTTAAACTAAATTAAACTTTTTGTTGACTCTTGTCCACAAACTGCTGGACAGTGATAAAGGAACTATTTAATTTTGGCCATAATGGAGCGATTCTGTGAAAGGAAGAGTAGGAATTAGCAAGTTTGTATTTAGAATTTAAAGTTTAGTTAAAAACTATTTAAACTCTAATTGGTTGGATCGATCCACTGACACTTATTGTTCGCTTTCACCTTAAGGGAGCTAGACAACAATAATGAGATGTTACATACTCTTAAGTCAGTTAGAAGGGTAGTAAAAGGTGCCAATTTCCTTTTATAATCCTTCGGTTGCTTAGTGTAGTATGTATTTTCAGATCAAGTGATATGACTAAGTTTCAACCTGAGGTAGTTGGTACTTTGTCATTACTATTTAGTTCCAAAGGTGCTAAAAACTTTATGGGTCTTATAACAATCTTTGAACTAGGTAGTAAGATATCTGCATGACGGACTTTACCATCACGAGAAGTGTTCAGGTTTACAATTTTGGCAATTTTGTAAATACCTGGTTTTGTCATATAATCCAGAACATGGACTATATCACCAATCTTTGGTTCAAATGTTACTGTTCGGTATACATTATCTACACCTTTGCGAACTTTATCTCTCAGGTATGGGAGATACAATCCTTTCCAGGTGGCCCAAAGTTTGGTGAGTAAATCTTGATCAACTTTCCATAAGTTATGTAAAGTTTTTGTTGTTGGAGTTATTTCATCCAAAGGTTTATCAAGATCTAATGTAAATACACGGAAGTTAGCGTGTAAAAAGTGAGCAGGGGTTAAAGTCCATTGTTCAGCGTCATCAACAGCTGGACATAATGGTCTTTCGTTCATCATAACTTGAATATTTTTAAGACTAGCTTGAAAATTAAGTTGATGATGAGCATGGTGACCCATTACTCGATAGAACATTTGTTTAAAAACTCCTATCAGTCTTTCAAACGAGGCACCATACCACGGAGCTTTCGCAGGTGTAAAGTGCCACGTTATACCTTTTTGGTTTAGTTGATCGTGAACATTTTTATCTGAAATAAAGGTGTCCCAAAATTTCGGTAAAAATGTTGCAATTAATGTGAATTGTGCTGCATTGTCAGACAATATCACTTTTGGTGTGCCACGATCAGCAAAGAAAGTTTGTAAAGCAATCCATATTTCACTCGTATTTAAAGACGAGAGTGAGATAAAGTAGACTGCTCTTGTTGAAAGACAAGTGAATATTAATATCCACCTTTTATATATTGGTGACGTTGGTGTTGCCAATTCCTTTTTCTTTTTTGGTAAATATTGGTCAAAGACCGCAAAAGGACCAAAAACATCAATTCCTGTAAAAGTGAACGGATGTGAAAAAGGCATAAGTCTAAAATCTGGCATGGCCGAATGCGTTGGTTGCGCAAAAGGTCTTTTGTCATGTTTTTTACAAAGTATGCAGGCTCCCTTTAATATTTTTGGAAGAACTTGCATTGCACGAGGTACAAAATAAGTACGACGAAAAGCTGCCATCGTAAATTTGATTCCCGTGTGACAATTCAAAGTATGTACATTTAATAAAATTAATTTTGTTAAATGAGACTTTGAATGTAGTAATACTGGAGATAGAACATCTTCAGTAAATGGTGTTATAGGTATATAATTTCTGAGTCTAAGTAATCCAGACTCATCCAAAACTATATGAAATTTATCATATGTCACATAATCTGGTGGATTAGGTGACAATAATGTTATAAACAAATCAGAAAAATATTTTTTCTGATCTGCATATATAAAACACAATAAAGCAAATTGGAAATTATTAGGCAATATTGCATAAGGTTTTATTGATCTAGAACGTTTAAGTCTTTTAGTACTAAATTTTCTAATTGCTGTTAGGCAACTATAAAATGTTCTTTTTAGTTTTATTAAAGAATTAAATTTCTCTAAATCAATATTAAAGGGTGTATTCATAGGTTGATGTATAAAACTTTCATATGGTACACTCTTTTTAATTAAGTTTGGTTTATTTGAAAGATCTAAAACTGAGTTAGACATTTCCAAATTTTGTTGAGAAACTTTTGTCTGTGTAGTAAAAGTTTTTACTTCACAAGCGAATGTTTCTTTATTTATCACAAATTTTGGTATGTGTAACTTGCGAGATTTTAATTTTCTATTCAATTTTGCAGTTTTATGATTATCAAAAATACTATCTGAATTTTCAGGTATTAAATTTGATAATTTATGAGAGATTTTAAAAGATTCTCTCATAGTGTGGAACACTGGTGTGATTTTTTCATCTTCAGATAATTCCGGTAATGATTGAATTATATGTAAATCAGTTTTAGGCCAAGTTTCCGGATTTTTATTTAACCAATCCGGTCCTGTCCACCAAATTGACTGAAATAATTCATTCACTAAAGCACCCCTAGAGCCAATATCCGCAGGGTTATCAGCTGAAGGGACATACCTAAATTCTATATTAGGTATGCTTTTGATTTCTGTGACACGATTTAGTACAAATTGTGTTAAAAGTCTACGTTCTAACAACCAAGTTAAAACGCATTTACTGTCCGACCATAAATAAGTGGGGCAGTTGTGTAAATCTAGAGGTTTTCGTGTATTTTTGACTCCTCTTGCTCCAATTAATGCCGCTAACAACTCCAATTTTGGAATTGTTATAGGTTTCATTGGAGCAATTCTTGATTTACCTATCAAGAATCGTACGACTGTTTTGTTGTTTTCTTCGTTATGTAAACGTAGAAAAGTTACCATTGAAAATGCAGTTTTAGATGCATCTACAAAGGTGTGTAATTGACAATTATTCGGGTTATAAATTCCCGGATAAATTTGTCGTGGTAGGCAATAGTTAATACAGTGGGATAAATCCTTAACTAACTCCGTTGCAATTGGTTGCAACGAAGTTGGTAAAGGTTCATCCCATTTGTATCCTTCATTCCAAAGTTGTTTAATAAAAACTCTGGAAGGTACAAAAGCTGGTGAGAACCATCCATGAGGATCGAAGAATTGAGAAATTACTTTCAAAAAATATCGTTTGGTCCAAGTTTTTGTATCATCTTGTTTTTTGGGTTGGCTAATGAAAATTAAATCCTTATCCATGTCCCAAGTTAAACCCAAAACTTTAATTAAAGGTTTGGTTAAAGCATGATCAGGATCAAAATCCTGTCTCAATGGAATACAATTAGTACCCCACTGAGAAAGTTCCATAGAAATATCATTTATGAGTTTATTGGAACGTTTATGTAAATCTTTCATTTCTTCATATGTTGGTAAAGAAGTTACTAGATTATCTACATATAGATGATCGGCAAATTTTGTGTAAAACTCCGGATCAGCTTGTTGAAAATGATGCAACAAAGTTGCCGCGAGTAAAAATGGTGCCGAAATTATTCCAAAGGGTACTCTTTGAAATCTATATGTAATGATGTTGTTTCTTGTTAATGGTTTTAATGGGTCTTTAATCCATAGAAATCTAGTAACATCTCTATCATCTGGATGAAGACCTATTTGATGGAATGCCTTCCGAATATCTGCAATGACAGCATATCTGTCTTTGCGAAAAGTCAGAAGTATTTGTAATAAATCTGGTAAAAAGTTTGCTCCTTTAAACATACAATCGTTTATTGAATGTTTGGATGTTTTTGTTTTGGCAGAGCCGTCAAAAACAACTCTTAAAGGAGTGCTTTTTGTTAAATCCAAAATGCCTTTGTGGGGCATGTAATGAATTAAACCAGGTTTATCATTTGGATTTACTAATTCAATCATTTCTAATTGAATTAGCATTTCAAAGTATTCGGTGTATTTTTTGAAAAATTCCGGACACTTTCTAAATTTTGGTAATTGGCTTTCTAGTCGTTTAAAACATAAATTGTAATGATCCCCCAATGGCGGAGGATAATTACGATAAAGCCACTTGATTTGGTAACGATTGTTTACCAATTCAACTTCTTTGTAAAACAAATGTATTGCTTGAGCATCAGCTTGGGCTTCATCTAAGTTATTAGATTCAATGCCAATAGCATCAAGCTTCCATAAGTTTTCTACTTTCTGTGGGTCAGTAAAGTAGACTGGTGTAAACATATTATCAATAATAGAATTATTATCGATTAAACCTCCTAACATATACCCAAATTGTGTTTCAATAAGTGTCAGTGTGGGGGTTAAATGATTAATATTTATAACGAACGACCACATATAATCATTACCAAGTAATAATTGAATCGTATGCTCATTCGTCAACGATGCAAATTGTATATCTGCATATTCAGGAAAATCTTTTCTGAATTTTGTTAAATCTGGTTGTTTTAAATTACAGGTAATAACATCAAGTGTTTTCGCTGTAATTGTAATTTTAGTTCCACCAGGTGTGAAAAGATCAAATTTAATTGTGTAGGATTTAATAGGTTTTGATTTTTGATATTGTAAGCTACTAAGTCTTAACAATTCATGTTCGTATCCTTGACATCTCAAGGATTCGAACGCAAATTTTTTATTAATGAAAGTGTCTATACTTCCACAATCAAAAAATCCTTGAATTTTTATTGGTTTTTGTAAATTTGATGATTGAGCATATGATTCAAACACCAAATACGTACTACTATTTTTAAGTTTATTAAAAATTGCAAAAGACTTACTGTCCATCGGCAGTGCTTCTTTCTGATCTTTGGACAGCGTTGTTTTATTGATTACATTATTTTCGTTTGTAGCCAATATTTCCTGTGGAATGCAACATTTATTAGTTTTTTGAATAATTGGTTCTTGATTAGAAGAATCAATTTTATTCTTACTTAGTATTTCTTTTCGCTCCTTGAGCGTCGTATACCAAGCATCCGTAATACCCTTGGTTATCGGGTAATTAGCGTTCGGACACAAATTTGAATGATGGTCCTCCCCATAGCAGGTGAACCATTTACAGCTTTTGGCTGGAAGATGAGGGCATGGTGTGCCTTCATCATGGTGTTCGGCACAGGTAATGCATATCGCATTATCTGCATAATACTCCAAACGCGATTCTAACGTATTTGTGTTGTAACACAAATGCGATAAATGTTTGCCCGTACAAAAGAGGCAAGAGCCCGAAAGAGGTGTCAATAAGACACTCTTAGGGGTCTCTTGCGCCCTTTTAACAGCTTCGCGTTTCTTTTCTTCTGAAACATTAGAAGATTTTACATTAGATTTATTAATGGGTTTTTTGTCTTCTAATTTTTTGGGTTGTTGAGGATTGGATTTATCCTTTCCTCCTTTTTGTTTACTGCTATCTTTGTTAAAGTTAGCAGCAGCGAAAATAGGTCTGCCTTTAGGCTGACCTTTTTTCGATTCCTGAAAATTTTTAGTGTTATTAAAAGTTTTTGCAGGATTTTGTTTTTGAGGACCTTTTCTGTCTTCAAAAAGTTCGTGGATTTTTACAAATTCACGAATTGCCGAAAATAAATGTGAAACATGTCTTTCCGTGCTTTTTAAATTGTTTAAATATGAACGTGGTGGGAATTTTTTAACCGCCACATTAAACAGCTGTTCTTCATCGACGACATGGGAAATAGCTCTATATCTATCAATGAGAACCGCTATACCATCCATAGTATCTTGTATGGACGATATGTTATCAATGGCAATTGAAAAAGCTGTAATTTGGTACCAAATTTCAGCTTTAACTTTAGATTGATCACCATAACGATCGTGTAAAAATTGTAGTCGTTGATGATAACCAATTTCATCAAAGGCAAAATGGCTAAATTTTTTAACAATTTCTTTAGGTATTGCACTCTGAAGAATTGAAATTTTTTGTGGTATAGCTATGTCATTACGTAGGTGTACGTATAATCTAAAGCTACGAATTAAACCCGGGTAGGTTAAGATTTTTCCGTCCCATTTTTGTAAGTAAAATTTGGGGGGTTTTAAATTCATCAGAGGTTGTTCTGACTGAATTAAATTATCTGATTCCCAACATTTTGGTATCGGGTTTTCATTTGCTTTATAAATAGGGGAAGAAATTTGTGTTTCTCCTATTAAATTTGGAACCATTGAGGTTAATGAGTTTAAATTCGAATTAACGGGATTTAAATTCATCTGTGGAAGTACGGGCAAATTTGTTGATCGTACGGAATTTTCAGGTGAAGGATCAGTAGAAATTCTTTTGTTTACTGGTTCTTCATTTATTATTGTTTCAGGTAATGTATTACGTTTACGAATATTAATTAAATTAATATTATCATAAGTCTTACCTTTCCTAATGATTGGTTGAATGTGTTCTTTAGAGAAGTCCTCAAACGCGATCTGGAACGTATTTTCTATCGTTTCCTCTCGACATCTTTGTTCGTTTCTCATTTTTTCTACTGCGTTTTCAGCAGTTTTCAATTCAATCATTGCCTTTGCTGCTTCGTCAGCAAATTGTTTCATTAAAATTTTTTGCTGGCGGGCAATTTCTTCCGAACGACGGATTTCTTCCATTCGTTCTCTTGCTAATCTATCGATCTCTTCGCGAGAGACTAGCAGTTGTTGTTGTTGTTGTTCTTGAGCTTGTTCAAGAACTGGTTGTTGTTGGACTGCAACTGAATTGCGTCTGGATGAATGTTGATGTTGATCAACACTCATCGGTAGTGGATCCGCAAAGGATGGGAGAGGAAGGGACATCGGGGAATCTTTTGGGAAGCGTTCCTCGATTTCAGCTTGGCAGCATTGCAAGTTCCGCATATACGTTCTTGCTAACACCATAAGCTGAAGGTCCGTTCCCCTCGGCATCCTTTGCAATTCACTAATTTGAAATTCGATCGCCGTCAACTGTCTACGAGCTGCCAATCTTTGTAAATTGGGGTTGTTCAGTAACGACTCCAATTCTTTTATGTAACCGCCTGCCGCGGTTACATTTCCATGGAAAATTTCCATATCGACCACCTGTTCCTCCCAGGAACTTATACTTTCTTCCCGCGAATTTTGTTCATCGGGGTAGGCCCACTCCCTGTTTTGCGATGTTTCCGAATGCTGACGAGCTCTCCCAATATTGGGCGAGACTCGTTGGCTCGGAAGCATCCCAAAACCAGGGGGGGGTCCTACTCTGGAGGTTGATGGTTGTTGATTTTGGGACTCAAGGATCCTTTGGACATCCTTGAGTGTTGCAGTCCGCGGTTGCTGGTTGGCATCCATGTTTTGTTGTACGACCCGTTGGTGTTCGGAATCGTAATCCATTAATTCCTCTTCGTCGAGGAGATTAACGACCTCCGCTGGTTGTTGTATAGCCTGAGGAGCAGGTAACGGTGGTGGAGGTGGTGGTGAATGTTGTGATGAACGTGAGCACGTTGATTTTCGTGAACCGCGCGATGTGGTTGACATTTTCGTATCTGCATTTAAGAGATACGAAATTGTTATTAATTTACTACCATATACTTTGTGATGGAAAATAAATTTTGATAATAAAATTTTTATGAAAAAGATTTAACAAAAAAAATTTTTCCATAATGTCTATTTTATTTACGAATCATGTTGATTTAAAAATCGGGCATGACCCGTATGCGTAATGACAAATTGTTTAAAATTTTTACGCAAAATTATATAGTGTAATTAAAAAAAAATTTTTTTTTTTTTTTTTTGCAATCATCATTCATTACGAGTGTCATACCGGTAAAAAATCGGGCATGACCCGTAAGCGCAATGACGGTTGATTATGATTTTTTGATCGGTTTGCAAAAATTTCAATTTTTGAAAATTAACCATCATTATTCACGAGTCATGCCGATAAAAAATCGGGCATGACTCGTGGGCGCAATGATGACTTTTTGTAATATTTCAGTTCAAATACAAAAATTTTAATTTTTGAAAAATAACCATCATTTTACACGCGTCATGCCGATAAAAAATCGGGCATGACCCGTGGGCGCAATGATGGTTTTTCAAATTTTACATGGAAATGCAATAATAATATTTATTTACAAATATTAATCATTTTATACGAGTCATATCGATAAAAAATCGGACATGACCCGTAGGCGCAATGATGATATTTGTAAATTGTACGAGTAGATTAGTTTATACAAAATTAATTTAAAACTAATTGAACTTATGGGTCAAGCCGTAAACTTAATTTCAGCGTGACCCATAGGCGCAATGACGTAAAATAGTTCGCGACACTGCATATTGGAATAAAGAAAAATTTTGTTAAAATAAATAATTAATTCATTTCTGAATTAATTATAATTTATTTTCGAAAAAATATTACGATTTTTGATCGAATATTTTTACGAAATACGAAAAGCAAATATTATTTCATTTTAAATTGCCGAATATAATTCATTTTTAAAACGAAACAAAATAATTAATTAAATAATTAACTATTACTATTACTTACTTTTCTCTTTGATTATTTGATTTTCAGCAATTACACTATAATTCTTAAAACCAAATTGAACCTTCAACACGTTTAAATCAACGCACTGATTTCGTAAAAAACGTGGTGACAAGTTTTTCCAACACGCGGTTTCACGAAATAACGAGTTTTTTAAAATTAAAAATTCGTTTTGCGACACAAAAATAGTTAATTGAAAATTAATTATTTGAAATATATAAAGAACAATACAAAATTTCATTAAACACAAGAAAAAACGGCAAAAATACAAAGGAGCAAACAAACAGACGACATGCAAAAATCTTCAAATGACGAATGAATGTTCAAATCGGATTGAATCTTCAACTGCACTCGTAAATTTAGGGTTTTTACGCCTGTGCAATTGTTCAACCCGTTGTCTGTTTGCTACCGATTTTTTGTGTTTGTATAGGTTTTTCCCTATAATTCCGATTGTCCGTAATAGTAGGGTAGCACTTTTGCCTTTACTGTACAAAAGTGTGTTAGTGTGCGTGTGTAATTAATTCCTTGACTACACGGATTGCTTGCAGAGACCTGCAAACTATTTTTTTTGTAAACGAAGTCATTTATTTGACCTTCGTTTCATTCGTTTTGTGCATTGTCGACACAATCTCTATTATTTTGGTAGAGATTGCGTCTTTTTTAAAAAACGATGGAAAATCGTATGAGTTGGAGAGAGATAAAATATTATATTTTTTCTCTCTTCTCTTTTTTTTTTTTTTTTTTGCAATAGTCCTCGTTCGTCGTAAAGGCAGGAACGAGGATTATTGTGTTTAGTGTCGATGATTTCCGAGAATTTTTTCGAAGTGAAAAAATTCTCGAATTATTATTTTCGAATACGTCGGCCATATTTATTCGACGTATTCTGTTATTCAAATGGCGGGAAAAATTTTGACGACAGAATTTTTACCGCTATTGCGTATTACTGAGGGCGGCGAAAAATTTATTTTGTTACAAATAAATATTTTCATCGTCCAAATTACTGCAAGATACGTACGGAAATTTATTTCAAGTCCCGTATTTGTTTTTTTGTGGAAGCGTTTTTTCTACATGGGAGAAATGGTAAAACTTTGTTTTTCACACGAAATTTTATCATTTTGAATATTGTTTGTTAATAGATTTCATTTTATTGATACCTATTTAAGTTTGTTTTAATGAGATGTTATCTCTAACACCTCATAGTCCGAAGGAATCTTTTTCTTTGCTCTTGCTACCATATAGTGGGCTTAACCACTAGTCCGTTTAACGTCCATGAGACAGTAAAACATGTAGTCACACTCCTCCTCACCGAAGTGTAACTGTCTGGCGACCGCCACGACTCCAGTACAGACTCCAGCGCCTTGTGCGCTGTTGCCAAACATACTGCGCCTGGTGTATGCGCAGTAGCTCGTGTGTCTATATCACGATACTCCCAGTGTTATAAAACCCTTTCCAAAGATAAATCCTCGTTACTTACACCTGCATATTGATAGAATTTTAAATTTTTCAGGGAGCCCATAAATTTTTTATCCAATAGACGTGAATTTTTTCTCCATGATCAGGGCCGTCGCGTGGGGGGTGATATAGGTGCAGTTGCACCAGGCCTCGCGCCTCAGAGGGCCTAGCGCAAAAGGAGAGAAAAAAACTGACAAATTTTCACTACATCATACATTGTACATAAAAAATAAATTAAAGGAATCTATACGTATGATGGTTTGTTGCTTCGCAAATATACAAAAAAAAAAAGAACAATTTCTTGGAAAAATAAAAACAGCCTAAGGTAAAGTTGATAAAGTGCATAAAACTACAGCAGCGTTTGGTCTGTATATTTTACTGTACGCTACCTGCTAGGAAATATTTGTAATTCACCGGAAGAAGTTGGTGAAAGAACAAAAGACCTTGTTACCCGTTTTGAGTCTTTGTCATTGGTAAACCATGGAGTTACTTCTTATGAATTTGTGTTGAGTTTGGTTTTTTGGTATGACTTGTTGTATGCCATCAACGCAGTTAGTAAAGTGCTGCAATTGAAGAATATGCAATTGGGTGTTGCAATCCAAGAAATTAAAGGTCTAAAAAATTTCATTCAAAGCTATCGAGAGACTGGCCTCACATATCTTCCATTATTGCAGCAAAAGAAATGATAATAGAATTGGGTAAGGACCCAAAATTTTCTACTCGCTGTCAAAAAAAAACGTAAACATTTTTTTGATGAAAAAAATAATAATGATGAAAATCAGGATGAATCAGGGCTAGTGAGATAGTGCAAAATTAGAAAATCAAAGCCAAGCTAAAGCAGTAAAAGATTTTCAAATCAATTATTTCTTACCAATCATTGATGGAGCTCTTAGTTGTATGATAAATAAATTTTGTGAGCTTCAAAAGTATTATGATTGCCTCGGATTTCTTCTTGACATACCATTGCTTTGTAAAATGGAAGAATAACTGCAGAAGTGTTGCACAAATTTTACCGCAATGCTTCAAGATGGTGAATTACTAGATGTAGATGGAGTTGATTTATTTTCAGAGCTAGGATTATTTAAACATACGGTTTCTCCAGATGTGAAAACAGCATTGGATGCCCTTCAATTTTTAAAATCTTTGTGGAATTCATATCCAAATCTCACTATTGCGTATCGTATTCTCCTCACTCTACCTGTCACTGTAGCTTCAGGAGAAAGAAGTTTTTTTAAATTGAAGCTCATCAAAAATTATAGTAACATGAAACAAGATCCACTTAATGGCTTAGCAATTGTATCAATTAAAAGTGAGGTAACTCGCAACCTTGAATTAAAAAATTTGATAAATCGTTTTACTTCATAAAAGGCAAAGAGAATAAATTTTGTTTAAATAGGCTACTTTTATTTTATATAATACATTTTTTATTTTGTAATACACTTTCTATTCTGTAATTCATACATTTTTCCCTCAAAAATTGGACAAATTTGTGTAACTTCTGTGTTAGGAAGAGTGGATGGAGTGAATTTTGTTAGAATTATAGAACTTGTAAGCATTAGAATGATTACAAAAAGACATGTTTTTTGGTGAATCCCTTTATCCCTCCTCAATAATAATAATAATAATAATAATAATAATAATAATCAATACTTTACCACAGCCCACATGCCTCATTTGGGCTCTTCAAGCAGGGAGTGTGTAGGTGTCTCACCATCCTGGCTCGATGTTAGTAGGAAAAATTGTGATGAATTTAGCAAAATTAGATGACTTGTTTTTTCTTGAATGTAATTTTATAATTATAAAAAGTTGGCTGAATTAGGAATTTCATTTCCGCCCTGGAAAAACTAATTCGGAGAGCCCCTAAGGCCTCGCTAATTTTATCTTGCACCCGGCCTCGCAAAGTCACGGAACGGGCCTGTCCATGATATGCCAGTTTCATTACATCTGCTTAATGAGAGTGCATAAACTTGACTAAATAGTATATACATAACTTTACATTCCACACTGGCCACCAACAGAAAAGGGAATTATTTACCTCAGTCAGTTTTACTCAAAAATTTCATTTTGTAAAAATCTTCTAATATATATATATAATATATGATGGAGACGACATGCTGGTGTTTTCAACAAGGTTGACTGTCTTTAACATCTACACTAAGCACGTGTAACGGGCATACAAATTACGCAACATCAATCGACATCGATCAATCAGAATAATGAGATTCTCCGAAATGAGGTAATTTGTACGCCAATGTTTACAAACAAATGCAAGTGGTAATTTTTTCCTACAATCAGATTTTTAAAAATTAAAACACGTGGCGTTGGCACCGCTTTCCATAAGTGCGACACCAAAACCTCTATTATGTCGTCTCCATCATATATATATCCTCGAAGGTAAGCATCTTTTACCTTGTGACTTTTTACAACAGCCATTATCAGAGAGTGAATTTAACTTTTTTTGATCAATCAATAAAATCGGACCTAGAAAAAATCAATTTTTTCGATTTTTAGAATTTTATTTTTGGGTTAAGCCACACATTGTGGCACCCCCAAAACAGGTTGGGTTAATTTTGTCTGACAAAATTAAGTTATAAATCGCCGATTATGTTTTATGAGACGATGAGTTCTAATTTTCAGTTCATTTTTGGATGGAACAACTCATTGGGCCGCCTATGACCCCACAAAGGGGTTAAGATAAATTTTTTCATAAAAAAGTGAGTGATACATTGTCGCTTACGTTTTTTGAGTAAAGGAGTTCAAATTTACAATTAATTTTTGGATTTAAGCCCTAATTCCGTCCCCGGTGACCTACAGAAGGTTGACAGGGAAAAATTTTTCTCATTTCATTGGGTGCTACATCTTCGGATTTGTTTATTGAGAAGTAAAGTTTCACTTCTAACATGTGCGATGTGGCCCACGTACACTTCTTTCAAGGGTGCGGTCTGTGAGGGTAACCCACTTCACTTCAGTTATAGTTCTGGTGTTCGGTTCCAACCCGCGAATCCTACCTACTTTTTCATGTTAATAACCAAGAGCGAGATCTACGACGAAATTTAGCTCATAATGAAGAATCGTGGTTAGAATTGCGAACTTCATATTCTCCAAAAATTCACGAACTTAACATTCCAGGAGATAGCGTCGAAAAACGTGCTGCTTTGAGATGATTTTCGCTACACGCATACACAAATCGTCGTACGAAAACAAAAATCTATGTTAAGATTGTTTATTTTTTACATTTTCGTATCATTAAAATTGGGAGAGCATAAAAATATTTTACTTTCCCTACAAATACTACGATTAAAATTATAACATGAAAAAAACAGTATTCAACTAGCTAAGCAATAAAATCATTTGGTGCACAATTTTCAACGAACTCTCTTGTAATTGAATGGCGTGAATCATATTCAGCCAAAAGCGAAATTACAAATTTAAAAAATTTCTGGAACATGATTTAAAAAAAAAAAAAAAACGTAGGCGTAATATTCATTTAACATAACAAAAAATAAATAACAGGATTTTCTTCAACATGACTGCGAGCAAAAAAAAAATGGAAAAATTGATAAAAATAATAATATGATAATGATTCGGATGTAATTTTCTAAATTTTGTTGTAAGTACTACTTGACATACAATGAACGTAATTTATGTACACGAATTTAGAGAGACAGATAGACAGAAAAGAGAATTTAAAAACATCTAGATTGTCAAAAATACTACGTTTACCTTAGAAAAATAGTATAAGAAAAAAATATCAGCCAAAATTAGCATGCGCTACTTTTTTTTTCTTTTCTTTTCTTTTTCTTTTTTTTTTTTTTTCTTTAATTCTATAAACATAAAAATTCAAATGATTTTTCATCAGCGACATGGACTAATCAAAAGTGCCACAACATTTTAGCAACTACAAATAAATTAAGTACGGCTCATGTAAAGACGCATCACAAACTGTAGAAACTAAAATAATATATTCTAGTTAAACATTTTTTTTTTTTTTTCAATTATATATATATATATTTTTTTTTTTATCAATTCCGTTACATTGTCGTCCACAGATGACGTAAAATACGATTTTACAAAATTCGCCGACTTAACACAAACGCATGTGTAACAAACAACAATTCAATCGTACAAAAAAAATACAACAACGAAATTTTCTATTTTTTTTTCTTGAATTCACTTCAAAAATTATGTTAAACGAACACAAACTCGAATTTTTAAAATTAATCTCACGTGTATTATATAAAATAGTATTACTTGTAATATTATTATAATATTATTATAATTTATAATAAAATATAATATCCGTGCACTATATAATTAACATAAACGAGCATGAGAAAAAAAAATTCTTTTTACATTAATACCAAATACAAAGACAGAAAACAGAACACAATCGCTTTAATACGTACGTTTTTTTTTTTTTTTCCACTTTTGTAGGTAGAGGAGTTAAAAACTAAATCAGTAAGAAAAATTACATTTTTAATCCACCCAGGTAATTAGAAAGAAAAAGGAAAAAAAAATTTGTTCCATAAATTTTTTTCCAATTAAGAAAAGTATAATATAGGTATAATTATATGTTTTTTTTTGTTTTTTTCGTTTTGTTTTTTTTTATTTGTTTTTTAGACACACGTACACTAAATTATTAAAGAAAAAAAAATAAAAATTATCACACACATTTTGTTGAGAAACGAAGAAAAGAAATATTATTATTATTTGAGGAATCATTGAAATGTGATCGATGGAAGGAGACTAGGGCGTTGGGGGAAGCAGAGAAAGAAGAATTATAACGTGAAAATCTCGTGGAAACTTGTCGGAATGTTTGGTAAGGGGTTACGCTAGGAGGGCTCAGAGGGTAAAACCTTGTGACATCACAAAGAGACGAAACAAAAAGTGCATCATCTTATTCGTCAATTGAAGACGATATGAAAACGATACGCAGAAATAATGTCAAGCAAACGCTTGTTCACAGTATTTTCATCTGCAGTTATAGGCCATAGGTGGGTTAAGAGAAACCGGTGACACATGAAAAATGTACGCCGTATTCACTGTATATTATCGTCGAAATAATTTTCACATTTAGCAATACTATATATTACAATATTATTTTCTTCAAGACTAGAAAATCTCTGGACAAACTGTAAACGAATGAGCAGAAATAGGTCAAAGGGAACGGAGACAATGAAAATAGCAAGAAATAATGGAGAATCACGCATGAAAAAAATATTTTGCAGCTCAAAAGGTACACTAGCAATCAGATTAGGCGAAAATAAGGTCTAATCCTCGTTTTTCTTGACACAGGTACAATTCTATGATCCAAACTCGCGACGATTTCAAATAAAATACATTTAAATACGTAAGTACCTACTATACTTTTGACTCTAAAACAAAAATGAATAAATACACGAAGAAACTGGATTAACGAATCGATATTAAAACTAAAGGCGCTATTGAGAAACGAAAATTGGAAAACAAGAAACTTCGCAGATCAATCAATTCTGAAAATAGGCTATTTATTTTGCAAAGAACACATAAATTATGTGTAAAGAAAAAATGTGGTTTCTGACTTTTTGAGTTGAAGAAACTGCCTACAACGCATAAAAAACATTATATGTTTCACTTCTGCGGACCAAGGGAACTCGAAATCTAGACGAAATAAGGATGATAATATTTAAACATAATCGGAAAACTGTACCTCATCAGTAAACTTAAATTTTAAGGAACATCGCTTAAAATACCACCGAATAACCGAAGACCGACTGAGCTGAGCTTGCAGAAGGCAACAAACAATTTATTCGATGTTTTCAGACTAGAGTCTGTCAATGGAACACCATAAAATTTCGCAACACTTGAGAATTCGCATTGAAATTTGAAAAAAATACGAGAAAGAAGTTAAAAAGCATGAAGGTTTCAAAAATATGAAAAAAATGTATAAGGACAAAAATCACATTGCACGAATCATGAACTTCAATTTTGAATAAAGCCATAACATGAAGCACAGGAGCAATCGTCAATACATTTTCTTCGAATCACCGACCCACAAAGTACATAGCCTACACAATTATTTAAAAACCAAACAGAAACGAATTGTAAAATTAACGACGGATAAAAATGTTCATTTATTTCTTTAATTTTGAAAGTGGAATTTTAGTTTCAAAAACTTACAAACTATATTAACAATAAAGGGTATGTATGCGTTCCAGAGTTATTTAAAATTATACTACAACCACGCCAAAATTTATGGTTGGTTAATTGAGTGCGATGCACCCAGACAATCCCACCCCCCCCCCAAATAAAAAAATTGAAAAATTTAAAGTTACGTAAGTTGCGATATTATTCTTTTTTAATTTTGTCGTTTTAGAAATTTTGTGTAAAAATAATTCCGCGATATTAAACTTTTTTTTTCAAGAATGAATAATTTAAAACATATTTGATGATATTGGAAATCACTTACTACATTTAAAAATAAATTAAATTTTTTTTTTTTTTCGCAAGGGAAGGTGTAAGGCCCCTACATAATTGTTTCACCCAGGTCCCCAAAAAGTTAAATCTGTGCCCTACTTCAACACTTAAAAAGTGTATGCCGGTATCGAAGCAATTTATCGATAACTAAACTACTCTATTAATATTATTACGTAACAACTTTCAACGCAAATTGCGCAAGAATACTGAAAATTTATGACCACGGGATAAAGCTCGAATTAATGCACACTACATTTAGCTTTCTTGACTGTAAGAAAATCAGATAAACAAAAACAATTTTCCTAATGTTGACCCACTGAATGCGTACCCATACTCAGAGAAAAAACATTTGAAAACAAGGAAAGTCTGCTAATGCAAACTAACATAATAAATTTTAAGAAGGTTATGTTGAAAGGAAAATTTTCAGGAAACGTTATTTTCGAAAGAATACATTCAAAATTTTCCATTATGCAGTAGTTTAGCCAGGCGTTCGTTAAAAAATTATTTTTCAGCAAAAAAATTTGATAGAACTGTTAAAAATGCATAAAACAATATTAAAATTTAAAGACTGAAAACAAGGATACAAAACAATTTCGCTTTTTTTTTTCTCTTTTCAAATATCACTTTAATTTTTGAATAATGATGAAACAAAAAAAGGCAAGTTGATGCATCACGTTGATTAAGTAGAAATAAATTTAAGGGTAATGGAGAAAAATTTCTCACGAAGGCGTTTTCAGATTTACTGCAGACATTTTTTTTGCTTTTTAGGAGAGCTAAAAGGCTTGATTCGTTATCATCTCGCCTCTAAAATGCGAATTAATAAATTCAAAGTGACTTTTAAACGCTGCTTTCAATATAACAATTTTCAAGAAGAGAATAAAATGTGCTAGTTGACTCTCAACCCTTAACCTCATATCACTTTTTATTGGCAGCAGCAGTACTGAATCAAATAGTCACATCACTCACAAACCTCATCCAACCAACCGAAAAATTTAAAAAAAATACTGAATTTTTGGAACGTTGATAACGCAGCACTCAACATTTCACACCTTCATGAGAGAAACTATTTCAAAAATTACATTAAATGAAGTTTCAACTGAACGAATTCAGGTTAAAGAGTGATGCATAGGTATGTAGCACAGCAGAGCTAATACAATTCCATAACACGAAGGGAGAGAGATAGAAAGGGAAAGAGAAACAGAGTCAATTCTCAACTTCAAAGTACTTATTTGCGAAACACTTAAACCACGATTAAATTTACGAGATTAATTCCGCGGATCATGAAAAATTTTCCAAGAGAAATAATGTAGAAAAAATAAAAGAAAAAGAAGAAATTTCAATACAAAATGACATCGTATAAAATAAGAAAAATTCCGAATAATACACAAACATATTGCTGTGTGAACTTGGAGATCACATGAGAATAGCTAGAAAGTATACATCAGATCGAACGAATCGTTTCGTGTGCGAGGAAAACTCGATAACACATGCCTATCAAACATCAAAACTTTTTTCTTCAGGTAACATTAAAACACGTTTAATCGCAGATTGTTTTCGCCCGAAACGATTCCAAATTCACCAAAGAACAGCCGAAAACGGCAGGACTTTGTTCTTTGTTAACTGTCATCATCTCAAAATAACACACAAAACAGAAACAAAGAAAGGGATCGATAAAGTAAAAGCATGATTTTCAATCAAACTTATTTACTTGTAAATTTTATTCGTAGTTCGCGACAACACAAATTCGTATTTTTTGATCTCACAAGATGACAAAAATCAATGACAATACCGACACATGGTAAATATTTTGTTCACAAAGGTGGCATAATATTCAAATATTTTGAAATTCAAATTTAGTGAAAAATAAATAAACGAATAAACTGATTTTTCCAGCAAAGAAAACAAACTATCATCAGAAATTTTTCAAATTTATTCTGAATAGGATTGAATAAAACCACATTTCGAAGCCAAAAGAAATTTTCGAAACAAACCATAAGTAAATAAATTTAACCAGAACCATGCTTAAGACGGATTGGGAGGAAAAAATGAAAACGAAACAAAAAAGTAAACAGACACACAATACACAACAAAATAAAAAGAAAAAAAAAGAAAATACGTTTAGAACGTTTTCACACAGTGTGATGTATACAACTATTACAATCCTAACGGCATTTTGTCATTTTACATGTATAGGTACCGAAAAGAAGAAGAAATTAACAAATACTTTTTTTTTTTTCGTAATAAATAGATACAAAAAAAAGAGGGAAAAAAGAAAATAATTAAAAAGAAAAATTTACTACTTACGAAATAGAAATACGTGCGTCAATTTAGTTTGAACGCAAGAAGAAAAAATTTATTAACACACACTCGAGTTACGTTTCTAAGCCAGCAGCTGAAGAACCATCCGCCGTCCTAGTTTGTCGATTTTTCAGGCTCACTTTCTCCACATCTTGGGCCAGATTATTTATCGAGACGTCTTCAATGAGTACTTTTTCCTGATGCAGAATGCTGAAAATTTCTGCTCGGCATTCTGAAAATTGGAGAGAAAAAAATTAGAGCATCAATCCGATAAACTTCGAATACGTATACACTTATGCGTTCTCAAGACACTTCGTTTTTATGTTGCACTGGAAACAACTACATCAATGCCCTTTACATAAAATCGACAATAATACGAGCCAACGGATACGGCTTTTTAGGAGATAACCAGTAACAACGACAACGAGCACCAACCTTGAGCATTTTCGGTTTCTTGCGTGAACTTTTCAACCGCTTTTATGCACGCCTTCTGCAATGCTGGGCTTTCTTTCACGTAACATGCGAGTATTTTGCTATGTCTTTTCAGTTTTTCCGATTCCAGACCTTTGGTGGCGTCTACAACCAACGAAAAAATAAATTAATAGTTGCTTCATTCGGTGACGTTTCTTGAAGGCTACTACAATCAAATCGAGGATGAATACTAAAAATTTTAAGTTAAAAGTTGCATTTACAGGACTGAAATCGGTTCACAGTCAATATGAAACCCTTGAAAAGTTTGGGAGCGCAATAACAGTTCATTAGGGCTCGAACGAAAATCTAATGTGTTTCATCACTTGAGTACATTTTTTTATGAGCTACTTGATAGAATATTTTTCAAATTTACGATCGTTTTCCCTGTCATGATTTTCATTTACAAAATAAAATACTTTTTTCAGCACCCAACAGATTTTTGTTGACAAGTGCCTTCGTCGTGCAACAAATGA
Source organism: Ericerus pela (assembly GCA_011428145.1). NCBI lineage: Eukaryota > Metazoa > Arthropoda > Insecta > Hemiptera > Coccidae > Ericerus > Ericerus pela. The sequence goes on from WOFM01002008.1 coordinate 20,532, forward strand.
AATGAACGCAGACCGAGAAAATCCCAAAAAATTTACATACAATTACAAAAATCCATAGGAAAATTTTGTTCATCCAAAAATTTGAATCAATGAACGGGAACCATTTTAAACTTCAAACCACATAATTATGGACATTTACTGGGAAATTGGAAAATATGTACCATCAAAATTTTTAATCCCGTATACGGCAAGTCAGAACAAAGAAATCCCAAAAACTCGCATTTTTAAGCTAACGTATTGCCCATGCATCCATATTAATCACCACATTTAATTCTTGAGAACCACTAACACATTTCAGCACGATGCTTTTTTTACAATGAGAAAACTGAAGAAACACAAGAGGCTCAAAATAAAAAATGAACTTGCCATCACACAAAGAATAAGAATATATGAAAATGATACTTGGTTCATGGTAGACCATGAAAGAACTACTGGAACGTACTGGCCTTTATTCATACGCTTTTATTCTACTTTCTAACGCAGTAATTCAATTTCACGAAGTATCTAATCGAAGCGCTACGATCGTGATCGCCGGGTTCGGTTATGTGTGTCTGTGTGAGTTCGTTAGAGCGCAATAGGTTTCATTTCACATAGCGTTTTACACTCATAAAAGCGTACTTTTCATAAATAAATTTTTTCTATTTTTTACAAATCGAATAAGACAAAAGTTAACTATTTAACGCACTCTGAAATGACATTTTGACTTTTTTATTTATTTTTTATTTTTACAAAATATGACCAAATAGATCGATATGAGGTTGACCAATTACCTCAAGCAAATCGTGGCTAGTTTCTAATTAAAGCTCATTTTTCTCTTTACAGAAATCAGTAACGTTTTTACAATTAGCGTTTTACCATCACATCAATAATATTGAGACGCTACTACACTCACTCTGCCCTCCAAAATAACTTACCAAAGCTAAATTCGCAAATAGCCAATGTTAACGCCGTCAGAAATTCGATGCTCTCTATTTTGTCGCCAATATGATTCTGCAATGTGGTACAAAGCGAGCAAAACATTAGCAAAAGCTACCATCACTAAACAGACGGGCCAAGTTTAATGGACCCAAATACTCACCTGACTCCATTTGTAAACCCGTGGAAATGCCTTTTCTTCGTCCAGACTGATGTAGTTGACAAGGATTTTCTTCACGTTCATGACCGATAGTTCTTTCGTGACCGGATCGACGATACTTGGCCGGCTAACCAAATAATTCAGCTCCTGTGAACAAAAAACGAGTGCCATCAGAATGGTGCGCAGTACGACAATTGAAGAAATTTATATAAATTTCGCGTCAACGAAACTGCACTTACAAAGCGATTGATGTAGTAACGGATTTCGGCCGGCGCAATGAAGTCTCCTAATGTCATAACCGAATTATCCCACGCAACGAGTTGAACCCATATGTCGCCCTAGAAAAGAAAAATTAATATTGTTAAAAATTAGGAAATTTTCACCGTCAGCATTCGAACATGGATATACAGACATAAATCATCGAACGATAATATTTACTTTCAAGAGACTGATTATGTCCAGGAGGAATCAATAAAGAATTTCTTCTTGGAGAAATGCCACGATAAATAAAAATTTACACAAATGTATCAACAATGACGTCTTGTTTTGATGTTTAAAAAGGTAAGCACACGTGAGTTTCAATTGTTTCGTGAGTTTAACACGATAATCTAAGGTCAGTTTAAATCTGTTCTCAACAATATCTTATCTATTTTGATTCTCTAAGGTCACGTAATAAAAAGCACAACTGTATATTGAATAATTATTGAATACTAGGAGTAATTTTCCAGTCAAAATTGAGTGCCACTAGAGTAAAATTTTATTCGAGTATAAATTTTAAGTAATTTAATGTTTTACTCATGCTATTCAAGAGTAATCATTAATCATTACTCAAAATAGATGAGCGTTACTCTTGATCATTATTTATACAGAGCGAATAACAACGGAAGGCCTAAATACACTTTTTTTCAAGTTTCATTACGTTTTTCCATCGAAATTATTTATCAATTACGTAATATTTTATAGTGGTTTAGGTGCTCGGGTCTACTACAAAAAATTTTTGGGTCCAAGACCGGCCGCCGTCACATTCTCAATCCAAAATGACGGAGTATTTCGTTCTGTCCAGTCAATGCTCCAGATGCTTGGCAGACTATTAATCGTTGGATCCTAACCATCCTCCTCCCCCACTTCGACATCGAAATACATCATGCTGGAAGTCCCACTTTCCTCAAGTTGGAAAAAATAAATAATACTTACTTCGTTATGCCGCAGTACGGTGAGTAAATTACACACAAAGTTTGCTGACATATCCGAGCGTTTGAATCCAGCTGTTTCAATTGCAGCTTTCAAGTCGGGTAGCGTTATGTACTCCTCACGAATAAGGGCGCCTGTAAGTAAAAAACTCAAAATTAAAAATGAACAATCTTCCGAGATTACATAAAACGTTATTCTAACTTTATTAAACCTCAAACGAGAATTCATTTCCAACTTAAAATTGAAAAATCTGAAACGTCCTTTCCAATGAATGGTGAAATATTCTTGTAATTTAATGAACGAATAATAAAAATACATACGATCAAAAATCAGAATGATGCAATCGAACAGTGTATCTTACAGATGGATCCATGTGTACAAGCAATTGCACTTCAAAATATTTTAGATAAAACTTCACAGATGGATTTTCATTAAATTTTGTCTGAAAGATGTACCATAAATAGCATTTTGAAAATGCTACAAACTCTCTCGTAACTTTCAATTACGATTAGTTAAAACTAAGAAAACGTAGAAAGAAAAATGATTTGAATCTTCAATGTTAAAACAAAATTATTTAATGATTAACTTCGTTCCCTTCAGTCACAAGCAGTACCCATTAATGATGGAGAATTCTCATTACACTTGCAAAATACCATTCACTTCGGGGCTCAGGAAAAATTTAAAAATATATTTTTCTGTACAAAATTTCAGAATTACCTTAAAATTATTAATATAAAATTCGAAACAAAAATCAAAATACCAGAAAATTTAATTCGCTCAATTCATTCAGTAACTCATCTTTAAAAAGTCAAAAGTAAACTTTTCTATCGACTCAGTGCTCATCTTCATTAAGTTATCCATAAATAGCTATAGAAAAATGGTAACTTAAATGGGCTACGATAACTTTTCACACATATTACGCGAAAACGTGTTTTTGCAGTTTCCTCGATGAATTTTCAATTTACCCAACCGTCTTTTGATAAAAATTAAAATTTATAGATAAAATAATTCACATTAGTGACACTTTACAAATTGCGGAATGCAGGAACCCTTCAATTTTAGAAAAATTGGGCAAACTTACTGTAAAGTTCTCCGATGTTGTACCACAAACAAGGAATATCGATCAGTAAGTGCTGCGACTCGTTGAATAAGAATATTAATCTGCAAACAAACAAAACTGGTCAGGATGAAAAACATAAATAACGAAGACAACTAGTAGAACGAGTTCGGCCTCAAAAAAATCTAAACTGAAATTTTACAAAAAATTTTTATGTCATTTCAGCTAATCGAAAAAAATAGTGAGAAGGGTTGCAGATTCAAAACTTCTCAGTACAATGGAACATATTTACATAGCCATTAAATTTTCAAGTGCCCTCACGCTCTTTCGTTTATTACCGAATATATCCATAAAAAATTTAATGAAATGAGAGCAAGTAACTCCAGCTAATAATTTGTGATGAGAACCAAATCGAAAGAGGTGGTAACTTAAAGACAGCTTCTACCTAGCCGAGTTGACGTCAAATTGGATAGTCACGAAAAAATTCCCTTACGCATAGCACCAGCAGTTCAAAGTCCCTCCTCAAGGGTCTACTGATACACAAAAAAAATAAACGAGTAAAATCTGGCTGAAACTCTGTAAGGTAACACATTTTCAGTGGTAATCACGTCTGAAAGATGTCAAAATAAATAGACGGTACCACTAAGGTATGAAAGCTAGCTTCGCGAAGACGATGAAATCTACAGCTCCAATACTTGGTAATGCTACTGGCCAGTCTTCCCAGAAGACGGCAAGAGGAGACTGAGTTTACGAGTGAGGTATTTTTCATTCAAATATCATCCCCAAGCCACCTGTGGGAAAATTTTTCTGAAGAATTTCAACTACTACCAAGAAATTTGGTGAAACAGAAAATAATAACCACTGAACTCGCACTGAGTTTTTTGATTTAGGAAGTGCGAGTTTGTGAGCTTTACTCTGACAACAAGTTCCGAATAAGGCGAAAAATGTTCTTATAAAGCTAAAACAAGTTACAACAGATAATTTCAAGGAGGAAAATTGAACTTTAAATTTTAAGCTTATTCATTTTTAACAAACGAACTAGCCCAACATGGTTAGGTGGTCAGCCATGAAGCTGTCAGTCAACAGATTTGAGACTGGTGCAGTCACATTCTGATCTAAGATAGCGCTACGTTCGATTCGGTCTATTTAATGCACCCACATGATTGGAAAATTCGTGTTGGATGACCACTTTTCACCGAATCCTGAAAATCCTTCCAACTAACAGGTTAAAAACTCAATTAACCAGTCCCAACCGAAATTACCTAAAAAATACATCCCACCGACGGTTGTCCTCCAATTCGTTAAATGGTACAACGGGTAGCAGGTACAAATTACCAAAAAAACGACTGTATTTAATATTAACATATAACATCTAGCAATTTTATAATTTATAATTTATTCAGCATTTCATTCCTTTAATAACATCCCTAACCATTCCGAATGTAGTTAAAGCTCAAAAATTAATTAATTTTTTTGAATGTGAAATCAAAAAGTGGCAATTAAATAGTTAAAATATGGAAGAATGCTTAGGAGAAATCCTAACAAGCTAAATTATACCAATCATAAAAAGAAGTAAAAATATCAAATTTAAACTAAATAAAAATATTTTTAAAATTTAAAGAACGCCAAAAAAATTATGTTTTTGTGTTTAAACCTGCCGAATATACGATAGCAAGCGTAAGTGGATTAAACTCTTTTTATATCTCACTTTCGTAAAAAAATACGTCGGTTGATTTTTGTACACATTTCTTCTTTTAATAAAAATCGTCAAACAACATTGAAAAAGTGAAGACGTCTCGATAAGAACCTACAGCAATCATACAATCGTCTTTCCAGTCTCAATAAAATTAAAAAACATGATATAATTTTCTTGTAAGCAGTTTAAGACCATCCTAGACACAGTTTCAACATTTCGCTTCCGAAATGAAATAAAAAAATACACCGACATTTTTATACAAAAAAGCAGCCCCAAAAACTAATTAAGATAACAAACGGATAAGCCTAAATTATCACGAACACGATGTATTCACAACGTATTCAGCGATCGAATATGTTGCGCCATGCGAACGATTTAATTTTGCTTCAACCGATAAGAAAACTTTACACAAGTACCCATCTACGGATAAAAAAATAGTACAGTTTTAAATAACCTGATACTTTTAGCTACTTTCACGAAAAATTGAGATATTCCAACAAAAACTAACTTTCGTTGATAGAGCCAATATTTTAATTTTTACAGGCAATAATCGAAGTCTGCATCAAGTGACGACCAATCCATCATTGGCAGAGATAAAAATTAAAGACAAAATATTAATTTCTCGTCTGTGATAATGGAGGCCTACCACTGAGGAGAGCATTCAACTTCGTTTAGGAAACATTGGCGAAATCAGTTGAAATTATTTTTCTTTTTAATTATTTTGTTTGGACATCGAAGTCATAATATCCATGCATAAAAATTAATTTGTTGTTGCGGCGTGAGGGCGAGAAGCAATAGGTCGAAATTCGATTAACGGTGGCGTCCCAAGCAACATTTTTCGATGAAATTTGGAAGAACCAAAAGAACTAAATCAACAACGTCGTTAATGGTCAGAAATAATAGAGCGTATTGTTTTCGACTATAAGAATGCAAATTAAAACTCAAACCACAACACCATGCAAATCTTCAGTCGAAATAATATGTTAACAGCAAATACGAATAATTTATTTGAAGACAACTTCCCTGAAAGAAGACTGAAAACTGCAAAATTTACGCCACGAAATTATGATGAACAAAATTACAAATTTTTAATAAAAATCATCCGTCAATCACATTATTATAATTTCAGTCATGATAATATTTTTCAGTTTTCATACAGAGGGAATGTAAAGTACTATGAAATAGTTTTGCTTGAAAAATAAATTGTTTAAATTTAAAAAAAAAAAATTATTCGAAATTTTTTCGACAAAGTTTACTCGCCACAAAAAATGAGAATTGAGATCCCATTATCAAGTATTCCATCGATATTATTAGACATCCAGGAGTTCTAGCCATACTACAACTGCGAAAGAATCATATAATGCTGAATCCAAAATTTTGGGAAATAAAAAAAATTATAAAATCGACAAATCAAAAGTTACCAAAACACAAACAAAAAAAAATCAATGATTAGACACGATAGAAATGATTCTTCGGCAAATAGTCACGACCATAAACTTTCATTTTTGTTTCTACCTTCATTTCAAGAATAATATATAATGAACTTACTGTTGCATCATTGATGAGGATGATAGAAGTTGGATTTGACCATATCTGACAACAATTCGCCAACGGCGTATCGATATATCGAATTTTTATCCAGAACGTATTGAATGAGTTTCGTCAAAATATATTCTTTTTTTCGCTGCCGCTAAAGTACGATTCCACATAGTGAGCACTCCGCTACAAAAACACCAAGAATAATCATAAGGCGTAGTCTTTATAATTTGAATCAAGAATAAAATTAACTGAGCGGAATTTAAAGCCAAAATAATAACTATCACATTTTCAACGCGGAGACAGTTTTGTGCCAAGTTCAAAACTAAAAAAATCATACATAGCTCATAAACCAAAAACTGCAAAAGGTGAGGGACTGAAAAGTACTAGACACGGAATTATCTCAAGTTTAATCAAGTTATTTTAACTCTGATTTTTATTCTATAAAAATGACACCAAAAATAATCATGACTTACACACCCTCAAATTTATAATGCACTTACTCGAAAATCCTTTTCTTCCACTAAATCTTCGACCATATCGATAACGATGTCGACAATTTCATTTTATGTGGACACTCCTTAGTGATTTCCCGTTTCGGAAAAGTTGATGGAGAGATTGTTATATCACTTCTACCTGTTAATTCACAAATCGTACAAGAATTGGATCTACAATCTCAAAAAACGGAAAGTAAAAATGGTGCCCATACCTCTGTAAAAATAATCGTCTTTATCATTCGTATCCGTCTCAGAAAAATCTTTATCTTGAGTGCTTTCCTTTACTCGACGTTCTCTTCTTTTTTGAGCCTTTTCTTCCTTTTTTCGCCTTCTTCTTAGCTTCCTGATTTTTTTGCGCTGTTTTTCGACGTCGACCCTAATATCCCATGTCATTTCTCTCAACGCGGCAAGACGACGAGCTTTATACGCAACTTCATTGCTGATGTTGAACTTTTCATTGTACACAGTTACAATATTGATACTGCTAAAGTAAAAGTCCATAGCTTCACTTCCCTGAAAAAAAACAAAATTAAAACTAGTATTCTCAGATTAAGATGATACGACAATCTTAACCAGTTACGAACCTTTTTCCGAAGATTTTTTCCAGTTGCTTTCCACAAGTGTTTAATAATGTACATAAACAGTCCAACGAAAAATCATCATTGGCAGTTAGCAAAACATCGATGCATCGACAAACAGCTTTCGATGCCAATACTTTTAACAGGAACAATTCACCAATAAAGCTGCGACAAAATGTTCAGTTATAAATCGCGCTGGGTAATAAAAACATAATCAAACAACAATAAAAATTAACGTACTTGCAAAGTCTCATAGTACTACACCGTAATTTATTCTCCTCTTCAACATCCGATGGTTCGTCGTTCAATAACTACAATTAAAAACGTCAAAATGCTAACTTCCGGGTTTTACGACCAATAACAGCACAAGAACCTAGAATTTAC
>WOFM01002011.1:0-19443 GCA_011428145.1 Ericerus pela
TTTCGTTGGAGGATTTTTCCATCGGACGTACGGACTCGGTAACTTCCGTTTCCCTTCACCTCGATTATTTCGCAAGGGCCAACAAATTTTGGGTTGAGTTTCGATGATACTCCGACGGCTTTATCGGAGAGTGTATGATTTTTCGTATAAATCATATCTCCAACCTTAAGATCGGTGAGATTTTTATTTTCGTTATTCTTTTTTCGCTTTTCAAGTGCTTTCTTTGTGTTTTGTATCGCTTTTTTCAGATACACTTGATATTCTTCGTCGGTTAATTGTAATGGTCTTCCCTCATAGTCGAATTTTATTTTCTCCATCAACGTTGCTGGCGGAATTCCTGTGGTGGCGTGTTCGATATGGTTTAACCTACGCTCAATCTCGCCTATGTGTTGGTACCAATTGGTGTGTTGCGTTGGACATTTTATTCGAAGGACATCGCCGATGATTTTCATTCGTGTCTCGACTGGGTTCGATGATGGTGTATATGGCGATGTGAATCTAGGCTGAATTTTTAACTGTTTCCAGTGATCGATCCAGTCCTTCGTTGTGAATTGGCTTCCGTTATCGGATAGAATCGTTTCAGGTTTACCGTATTTTTCAATAAAACGATTCATCCTATCGATACAAACATTAACCGAAGCTTTGTTTATCGTGTATAGCTTCGTAAATTTAGAAAAGACGTCCATAACTACGAAGATTCGATTAACATTTCCACGTCCTGACGGTAATGGACCGTACAGATCGACGGACAGCAGTTGACCAGGTTTATCAGCGAAGACCGATAGGAACGGTTCTGATAATGTCATGTTTGTATTTTTCGATTTTTTACATGTTTCACAACTCGAGCAGAACAGTTCGATTTCGTATTTCGATCCCGGCCAGTCGAAGAATCGTCGCACTAATTCTAGTGTTTTCCGAGACCCTGGATGGGTAAACTCGTTATGATAGAATTTAATTAGCAGCTCACGAGTTGACTCGGGGGCATATATTCTTTTATCCCCATCGCGATTAACGTAGTAAACGATGTTATTTTCTTTTTCCACTCGCGGTGATCGTCTTTCGAGCTGACCCGTAATCTCTCTGCTTTTCTTTTGCAGATTTGATATGTTATTCATCAATGATGATATTGTGATCTCGTTGTTATCATCAATTAACATCAATACGACTGGGAAATCAGCGTTTCGATATACTACAACTTCGAGTGGGGAGCAATATCTACTCAGGGCATCCGCTGCAATGTTTTTACTGCCAGGTATATGCTCGGTAGCGGTTATCGAGAAACTGGTGAGAAATGTTCTCCACCGCGCTACCCTTTGTGAGACGTCGTCTTTTAAGCCTATGAGATACTGTAGGCATCTGCAGTCAGTTCGTATTCGAACTTCGTGATCGGTAAGCATATACAAATTTTTCTTCATCGTGTATATTATTGCCAACATTTCTTTTTCGAATGTGGGATAGTTTTTCTCGGACTTTTTCAATAATCTGCTTACCATCGACAGCACCTTCGGTTTTTCATCTTCGTTGTCATCGATGAATTGGACAACTATCCCTGAAATGGCAAAATCGGAAGCGTCCGTGATTACATAAAACGGGAGATTCCAGTTCGGGTGTGATTGAAGCAAGCATTTAACCATCTTTGACTTTACTTTTTCGAATGCTTGCTGGTGTTCATTTGTCCATTCGAATGTAGTTTCGTTTTTCAACAGGCTACATAACGGAGCGATTATATCTCCATATTTCGGGACGTGCCCTCGATAATAATTGGCAACTCCGAGGAATGATTGGACCTCTTTTTTCGTTGTCGGAGCTCTAAAATTGTGGATCGCTTCTGCTCGTTTCGGATCAGGCCGTATTCCATCGGCGTCGATGACGAAACCTAAGTAGCGAGCAGTATCTCGAAACCACGAACATTTTTCTAGTTTCAGCGTCATCTTGTATTTTACAAATCTCTCTAGAACTAACCTAATATGTTCCAGGTGTTCTTCGTGTGTTCGAGAGTGTACCAGAATATCGTCGACGTATACTGTAACGCAGTGATCGAGACCCCTCAGGACAATTCTCATGGCCGCAACGAAGGCCTGCATCGCGTCCTTCAAGCCGAAGATTATTCGATTCAACACGTATGGTTTCCCTTGAAATCGGAAGGCGATGTATTTTCGGGATTCCGGAGCGAGAGGAATTTGTAGAAATCCCCATCTTGCGTCGAGCTTCGTGAAGACTCGCATTTCGGATAAACTTAACTTTATTGTCTCGATGGGTGGGACTGTATCTCCCCTCGTGCCCATATACTGATTTATTTTCCGAGCATCGAGGCAAGGGCGAATATCACCGTTTTCTTTCTTCGTATATGTTATCGGTGAGAAATATTCGCTCGATTCGGGAGTTATAATTCCTTGTTTCTCCCAGTCGTCGAATAATTCTTTTACCTTCGGGATCCAAGCCTTTGGAATTATTCTCTCCTTTTCGTCCATCTTCTTCGTATCCGGGGACATATTTAAGACGTGAGTGTACGCCTCGCATCTACCGATCCTCTCAGCGAAGGCTTCGTGGTTTTCTCGCAAAACGTCACCGAATCTTTGAGCTATTTTATTCGATACCTCCAATTCCTTCAATATCTTCTCGATTTTGTTCTCGATCTCGAATGGAGTTTCGTCTGTTGGCCCGATGTTAAGAATAGGTTCAACGGCACCAAACTGGACTCCCGGTATCTCGATCCGTTTCGATCTGTCTCGTGGATCTACAAAATCGACTAATCGATACCTCACACTAGGTCTTCCATCGTGTTCGTAGAGGAATTCTCGACCTAGTATAATTGGTGCGTTGAGGCTCTTATTTATGTGAAGCGTCGTTGTCATTTCGATGTCGTCCCCTTGCTTATCGACCATTATGAATCGTAGGTTTATCGATCCATAAACTCGTATAGCGGGTTTTCCGACAGCATAACCGACTTTCTGTGTCGGGCAGTTCACATGCATGAGATATAGATCTGGATTATGTTTTTCTAAGAACTGAAGGAATTTCTCGGTTATCCAGCTATATGGTGAACCTTGATCGATGTACGTTCTATAAACGTTTCTCGCCTTCCCCATAATACTATTTATTATGAAGGGCGGAAACCACGGCCTTATGTCGACGAAGTTATTCTCGGAATAGACTTCTTCTGGGTCCGACTCGACGTCATCCATAATGTGGAAGCAGAACGTTCCATACGGATCCTCTTTGTCTGTTTGCTGAGGGTCGTCTGTTCCCGATTGCTCGATTTCATCACCTTGGTCGCGATCGTCGTATCCTGAAATCAGGTTGACGTTGGGACTTATTTCGTTGTCCTTTCGATCGACGTGGTCTGCAATTAGGGACGCTAGATTTTCATCGATTAGGTGTGTTTCTTCTTTATTATAGCGGCGTGGGACGGCATAAATGGACCTTTCGTCCCCGGGAATTACTGCTTTATCCTTATTCTCGTTCTCGTACTTTCGAGTAAAGATTCTTTCGATATCGAGAATATATACGTCTTTGAAGTCGGACTTGAGGTTCCAAATTCGGCTATTGAATCTCCGGAGTCGAGACCTATAGAACTGATTGTCCATCCTCATCGGATCTGTCGAAATCGTCGTGACGATTACTTTCTCCACTCGACGTTTTCGAAGCAACTCGTCGAGGAGATACCGAAGTTTCGAGATGATCGTATCCTCGTCTGCATCTGGATTGAGGATGATTTCTTCTCCAAAGCCAATGATTATACGGGTATTTTCTTTCGTAACTCTTCGTATAACTTCTAGGAGAGGGCCCAACCGATTTATTTTCTCAAAGCCCGCTGTCTTATCGATACTTAAATTTTGGGCGCTCGATAGACTGCTGTTTCTCAACCAGCTCAAGATAGTCGCATCGCCGAAGACTTGGTAGGTCTTCCACTCTGTTATTACGAATTCGTTCTTCATTACCGTTGTCGGTCTGTTTTTATCGAATTTTTCGATGGGGCGTCCTATGCGACCGACCATAGGCGCCTTCTTCAGTTTCCCTGACTCTGATGGGACGCTTCATCGGGAATATACGAATTTGCGTACTTTTGATCACCGATGTTTAATACTGGCTGTTGTTTTGCCTGTTTAGTCACACTATTCTCTTCGTGGAACAGACTGTGTAAGTATTCGAGTTTTGTTGAGAATTCGACCAGATTTGCGACATCAGATTCGAGTATTCGGTCTCTATATGGCATTGGTATCTTTTTCACCAAAATCCCGTATATCGTCTGGATGTCTTCGCCACACTCGAGTAATCGGGTATATATGTGTATCGCATAGTCGGCCACCGAATCGTATTTCCTTAGATCATACTGGCCATCACGAATGGCTTGCACTTGCGCCTGTTTTCTCGATTTATTCCAATAGACGGTCAAGAAGTGATCTCGAGCTTGTTGGTATCCCCAATTTTCTCGATAAACCGCTCCTCCAGGAAACTTATTCACGTCCATCATCTTTCCGAAGACTCTGCCTAGTTGCTCGTCATCTTGATCTAGGTCTTCGACGCAGCTTTCGAACTCCCTAAGGAATTCTTCCGGAGTTCGATGGTCTCTATGTCCCGTATATGCCGGCATCCTCGAAGGGTCGAACAATCTCGATGTCTTCTGCAGGGGTGCTACTCTCGAGAACGTTTGATTCGTTCCCGTCTCACGGCGTCTACGTACCGGTGTTCTTTCTCTTTGATTCGGCAGATATGTAGGGACTGTTGTATCTTTTAGGTGTCTCATAATCGTAGGGGGCGGTGTCTCGGGTCTGAAACCAACTGGCATATCCGACATTTCTCTTCGAGTATTTTGTAATATCGGGTCTCTTGAGATAGGCAATCGATCGATCTTCCTTTCGAAGTAGTCGAACTGCTCTCTGATCTGAGATCTCGTTTCTAAGCTCAGTAATTTTATCTGCTCAAGGATTTCCCTGGAACTCGAACTCTGTTCTCTCTTCTTGATGGCACTTACTAACGTCGAACTGGCTACAGGTTTTCGGGCGGTCTCTCCCTGGCTCTGTGGAATTGTAACTTCTTCGTTTTCTTTGGACGGTGTTTTATCATCCTCGATAGGTATATACAACGAATCGCTATAGAACTGCGCATCTTCGAAGTCGACTTTCTTTTTTGTCTGATCCATTTCGATTTCATCTATCCTTTCGCGTATCTTCGACGTTGAAGGGTTCTCGAAAGATTTTCGCTTTGAAATTTCTCTTTCGAGAGCCTTAACCCGATCTTCGAATTCACTGTTCTTCTCAGCCACTTTGACCGTACATAGTTCAGCTGCTCGTCTTCTTTTTTCGAGCATCGAATCTCGTACAACACATTCCCGGCGATATCGAGCAGTACTTTCGGATTGTCGGAGATACAGGTTTTTGTAAAACTCAACCGGGTCGGTTCCCTTGGGTGGTTCGGGTATCTTATTTGAGTCGAAAACCCATAGATTTTTCGACGTTTCTTCTTCCTCCATATTGGCGGATCCCTTTGTAACGTTTATTTCATCTTCACCCATCGCGACTTCTCGAGTATTTGTCACATCATCCCTACTTCGTCTCCTCGGGTGGTCGGGGGTGTCAAAGGGGTTGGGGTTATCGTCATCCCCAATACCGTCCATCTCGGACGAAATCTGCTGGCCTAAGTTTAACAAAAAGGCTAATATTTCCCCTAACTAAATCGATACGTTTTATCCTAACAGACTAGCAATCGATGTTTATGGCTCTGCTCGTCGATATACCTGGAACAGGGGGGATTTGCGGCTCAGCTATTACTAACAAGCATATCGACTTAATTAATTAATGGGTAGGTCATACTTTTAGGGGAATCTTCCGGAAGTATAGTATCGAAAATATTTCTAGAATCCCTAAATTTTAATGTATGTTACGAATTGGACCAAGATCCATAACATAGGGCAGATAAAAAAAAAATCGATTTAGACTTAATTACTTTACTTTAAAGTCGGTACGTCGTAAGCACGATTACGGGAATACGGGTGGCTTTTTAATCTAGCCTATATTTTTACTTTATTTCAATACACACCCGTACGATGTTATTTTAGTCTGTTAAGAGTCGTTAAAAGACAGTTTGTCGAACAATAAAATACTGGGCCACTAAAAGCGACGTACAATAGTTAGGTTAACTACGATAACTATTTTCTACGGCACACTGCCGATAAAATGCTAAGATCAAAACATGATCGGTAGGCTTAGGGCCATAGCAAATGACTGTAACGACTAACAGTCTTGGACACACATATATTTATTAAGGAAGCTTGCGCCTCGAACGGGACATTATTTATCACACTAATAATCGAATTAAACACGAGGGACCCAATCCTCGAACACCAGGTTGTTTTAGTAGTTTACGTTAAATTTATTATTTTTATCAAATTTGGGTTGACATGCTTCGTAAGGCATAGAGCTAAACGCTGAAGTCGATGTGGCTTTCACTGCAGTTTACTTGCTGCATTTGCGTCTTAGAACGGAGAAAGACTTCCTCCAATTAGCACACGTGGGAATCAGATGCCCAACAAAAATAAAAGATGGCCGCGGCAAACACGGCCAGTCAACGGTCGCCAGACACTTTTGGTAAATTTGGATAGTGCCAATCCCGATATGAACAGGTTGATCAGACCTATCCAGCTTAAAGGATCGCTCTAACGATCATGCTGAGCAACAAACCGATCGGATGGGTTTTAACAAAACTCAGATGGCGGACTTTTGTCTCTTCTCGTACGATCTTTCTACTCTTATTGATAAGATATGGTAAAAAAAAGAAACCCGAAAAAAAAAATGAAAGTAGGAACGGAAATAATTTTGGACGGGTGGTTCGAGAATATGATCGAAAGAAGGAGGGTACACTCTTCACATTCGTCGATGTACATCCGCGTGAACTACAGTACCGAGTAGCAATACGGATCTTCGAATAACATGAGGTTGTACATATCCGCATGTGAAGGTTTCAGATTAAGAATGGACAATTCTCGAATTACACCCTCATAACGGACGGAATTAACATTAAGACGGAAGGTTTTGGATAAGGCGTTTGCATTAGGCTCGGCCACTGAACTCGAAAGACAAGTCGATCAAGTCCTGTCACGGTCGCCAAGTAAAACGTAGATGTGACGTCCGAAAACGAACGTACATCCCGAGTATAGGGAATGATATCACGATTCGAAGTATATCAATAAGTCTCGATCAATCGTAGAGTCGAAACCACAAACCAGCTCAAACAGTTAGGCCACCAGCCTACCAGCGATAGCTCCCAAGGCCTACGAAGTATATCGGGCGAATTTACGTATGTGGAATTAAATAAGTTGGCCGACCCATTATCACAGTGTATACTTTATTACAATCGAAAATATTACTTACAGTTATGGTAACTACAATCAGGTCGTGCAGGTTATTCTTCACATCGCCACATGGTTCTCGAAGTTCGGTGAACCATCAAATCTCGATCGATTATTTGTTTTGAGTTCGAAGGAATAATATCGCGAGTTATTTAATTTCTACTACTGGTATTCACATTCGAAAATATCGGTGAAAACAATAAAAAGGTGGCTTGCTGCCGTATAAAGAGCTGTATTTGCCGTGAATAATATTTCGTATTCACGGCGGACTGAAAACGATCACGTCTAAAACGAGACTGACTGCTCACTTATTAGCCTAAAACGTGAACAGTCAAAGAGATTAGAAATAGTTCACCGATGATCGATATCTTATTATTACACGTCACCATATCGTTAAATAGTCATCTGTCGACGTGTTTTTATGTTTATTATATTTCGGGAATTTATTCCCGATGGGGAATCGGCGTATTTCTTGTTTATCTTATCACTATTACAAACTTAAGAGTTCGTGAGCCGTTCCCTATCGTAATACTAGTATACAGTCGATGGTGACGTGAAGGGAAGGCTACGGATGACTTAGACGCCACAATATAGAAACAATGTTACGATTCGTGCGTGAATCATTTTGAGCTTCATCACATCGGTACATCCGCCAATGCCACTGCAGAATTAATAAATAGCAATTAAATAAATACTGTCGAAATGTATTTACCAGTCAGAACGTAAATAAATAAAAAAATTAAACGCAATGGTGACGGGCAATTTTGAGAAATGACGTAATTTTTAAATGACCAACTTTTTTCGGCATGAGTTTCTGCCGCCACACAGGGGATACCACGAATGAAGCTGTTAGCCTTGCCATTTCTCGCCAACACATTTTATTGAAGAAATATTTTACACATAATTTCAAGTATCGTCTCGAAGTAATATTTGTAGCGATTTGATGAAAAAATCGAATTCAAAGCGTAACTCCCATACATCAACAAAATGTGAAAGACGGCTGTCGTTGAATGTTGGACGAAATTATTGAAAATTCTTCGACGAATGCGTCATCTTGAATGCAATTATTGTGACTGTTTAAATTATATTAAAATTTAATTCAATCGACGATTTTCAATAACGTGGGTTGAGATGTCTGGACTTATATTCCTGCTTTTTTTAACCAGTTTGCTTGCAAACGGATTATTAAAAACCTCCAAAAGGGGTAAGAGTGGGGATGATGAAAATTATCCATTTCATGAGAAAAGAAAAGATACCATTTCCTCATTTTCAAATAATTTTATTAAAGTATAATTATGTGTTGTATGTATGTATGTATCGCCCGTAATTTTGTGTTCGCGGTTTTGAGAAAATTACAAGATGGATAGGGCTGAAACTTTCATGAGATAGTTCTCATATTGGAATAGGTCTGAAAGAAATTTGGTGCCTATCAGTTAGTTAGTTTCTGAAAAAATTACTAAAAAAAATTCTGGAAAAGTCGTTTTTCTGTGAGTTTAAAGAATTTTGAAGAAATTATGAAAAGGATACTGCTGAAATTTTTACGATAAATTTTTTTTTAGGTTGATGCAAGTCTGATAGAAGTTTGGTGCCTATTAGTTCAGTAGTTTTTGTAAAAACCAGAGAAGTAAAACTGTTGGAAAAAATTTTGTGTTTAAGGTTTTGAAAAAACTATCGAACCGATAGGGCTGAAATTTTTACCAAAAATCGTTAGCATATGGAAACAGGTCTGAAAGAAGTTAGGTAGTTCTTGAGAAAACTGGGAAACTAAAAATTCCTGAAAAAGTTGTTTTTCTGGTATTCTGATAAAACAACAAAAGTGATGGCCGGATGTAGGTGTAAATTTGATAGAAATTTAATGCCTATTAATTTGGTAGTTTAAGGCCTATTAATTTGGTAGTTTCTGATTGAACTGGAAAAGAAAAACTGTCGGAAAAAATTTTTTGTTCACGATTTTGAGAAAACTACGAAAGTGATAAGGCTAAAATTTTCACGGAAGATATTTCTCATGTGGGACCAGATCTGATAGAAGTTTGGTGTCTTTTAGTTCAGTAGTTTCTAAGAAAATTATAAAATAAAAAAATCCTGGAAAATCGGTTTTTAGCTATAAAACATTGATGTATTGATATTTTTGTTGAAGATATCGATAACTATCTATAGTTTTTCATAAATTTTTTTATCTTCATCTGGCAGTGAATTATCAATGTATCGATATTTGTCAGACATCTATAATTATATCGATATTTTTCTACAATTATTTCAATTTTTAGTAATTTAGATTTTTTCTTTTAATTATAAATGAAAATTGGCAAACTTGGTTTTCTAGCGAAATATTGTTGAGAGTTTTTTTCTATCTTAAATCTTTTGCCTTCTTCTTCTCTTCTCGCTTTCTTACTTTCTCTTCTCCCTTTCTACACATTTCTTCTTTTTATTCTCTTCATACCTCATACTTCGAGTTTGGATGTTGCTTTTTGCTTTATTTTTGCAGTAGACTTAGTAATAAACTGAGTTTTGCTGTTTCTTTTATTTATTTTTCACTTGTTTCTTTTGTTTGATCAATTTTTCCACTTTAAGTTTCACCTACCACCACCTCTTTTTCTTTCACTGTAGTGGAAAGCCAGACCCTAAAATTAAGAAACAGTCTTCATCTTGATGAAATTTTACGATTTAAACACTCGTGATTAGGAAGCGCTGAAAACTAAGTATCTCTTCTCAAAGTCCAAACACTGACCTGTTTGAAACGAGGTGCGTTTGTAATGTATGATAACTCGTTGGCAAATTAAATATTATTTCGAATGATTCGTGAAAAGAGGAGAATTTATAAAATGAAAAACCGAATTTCGCGAGGAAAAAAAATTTTGTGTATTTTAGGATATGAATTTATGATTTTCATGCCAATCGTTATTATTTGTCATTAAATTAAAAACCATAAAGGTCTCACTGTGTGAAATCCTGCTTTAAAAATCTAAAGGTGGGATTTATCCTTCTAATCCCTCCTGGATACGTCACTGTATTAAATCCTAAATGAAAGTTATATTCGAATGGTCGAATCCATTCTCACGAATTGAGTTTTTTTGTTTGTTTTTGAAATAGATATCTCTATTGCCTGCAAATATTCAGGTAACCGTATTTTTTTCGGTCTCTTCCAAAAAATGTGTATTCATGGACTTGGGACTTCTTGCTTGAATCCGCCCACGTTTTCGAAATATATTTTTTTGACAAATGACGCTTTTTTCTATATTTCGTTCGTTTTATTCTGTTTCGGTGCGCATGTTGTTGGAATGTGCCAAGGAACGACTAAACTGAAATTATTATTAACGTTCTAACCGTAAATTCTAGTAGAATATGCCAAAACATTGAAAAATTCGGAACAAATTTTTCAGAAAAGTGAACAAATACATTTTTGAATTGTTTTGCTGGCCTATTTTCGAGTTTTCTACTTTTGCTCCAGGGAGGTTACCAATCTTGTTGCACAAATTTGAGAAATCTTCATTTCATTGTTTGATTAATATTGCCTAATTAAAAATTTATTCGTCAGCCGACGTAATTTGGTAACCAGTGTAATTAAGCCTCGAAACTGACTTTTTCGATCTCTGAAAATCGCAATCACTGTAGCCTACATTCTTGTTTTATTTCAGAATTATGACGTGTATGTTCGAGAAATCGTGGATGCCCTCTGAATGAAATAAGTCGTAAAAATAAGTTCTCAAAAACTACCATTGCACTACCTGAATCGTCTAAAGTGTAGCTTAATTTATCTGGTTTGTTAAAATTTTTTAAATTCGATTGAGTTGTTGCATAGAACTTATGTTTTAATAAAAATCAGAAACTTTTTGAATGCAGCTGTTTCTTCTGTTTCATTGCAAAAGGACAAGTGCACAAACTATGAGCTTTATAACTAAAAATGAACAGAACAATTAATGGTATAATATTTTACATTTTACAGGGTATCCAAAAGTCGTCTCCCTAGCCGAATGGGTTTTGTAGAACTCATCGACAGAAGCAAAAAAATTCGTATTAACGGGCTTTAAAATTGGTTGTTTTTGAGATATAAAGCACTCAAATTTTCAAAATTTTCGTAGTCAATCAAATGAAGAAGTTCAAAAAATTTTTCAAATTTGATTTCGATTAGTGCATCTTATTATACTTATTGGATAGATTAAACAATGTTGTTTTGATCAGGTTCCTATTTTCAATACTAACAAAGTTAAATTTATTTGAAATCGAAAAAAATTTTTTGAAATTTTAGTATATTTTTTTTAAATTTTGAAAAAAAAAAAAGTTCCGCTACCTGGATTTGAACCTGCAACCTTTGTTCAATGGGTACTGCCATTTTTTGTATATTTGCCTTCAAATTAATTAATATGCAACCTATTCAACACACGCATATGAAAGCCTGTAACTTTGAAATAACAATGCTAAAAAAAAGATAGGCCATGAATTTTTTTGCTTCTTTCGATGAGTTTTACAAGACAAGACCCATTTGGCGTGGGCGACGATTTTTGGACACCCTATATTGTAGGTATGTATAAGAAAATACCTTTGATTAAGCTAATGAGCTTAACGGAGAAAGAAATGAGACAGTCAGAGAGAAAGAGAACTGCGATCAACAAAGTAATAAAATTGGACTTTAATATTATTCCCCCACCCCCGAAATAAATACCAGAAGCTAAGTACTGCGTAAAAACAATTAAAAAGCAAAAGTTTTGTAAAACCAATGAAGGAAGTGGAGTAAAGGGAATGAATTATTAATTTGTGCAAAAAACGCTAAGAATGTTTAACCTAGAGGGAGGTAAGAAAACCTACAAGATTATGTAATGAATGCAACGTACAATATACATAATTTGATAACTTGTCCGTTTTATTTGCATGTATAGACAAATCTACGTTTCCAACTGGCGTGCCATCGAAATTTTTTAATTTAGATAATGTTATTTAAATATTATTGTGTTTATTTGCAAAATTCCTGATTTATAGTTCTTTCCTCCCCCTCGATTGTATTATTGTAGGAGTCTTTATGTCTCGCCATGTCCTTGTCCTTTTTCATTTTCATTACATTTAGTTGTACGTGCGCTTTTATTATGTTTATAGCAGCATTAGTCCATTTTTTCCGACTTATGATCAATCTAATGTTTTATTTCTCCAATAGATACGAAAATTATATTGTTGTCGTTCACATGCTCACTGGCGATGCATAAACGATCAGCATCGTCGAAGAACCACTTACATGCTCATATCACACCGCTCACTTGCTCAAGGTATGTACTTTCGATTTGTCTCATTTGACGAGTTTCTCGGGGATCATCTCAAAGTTTGATATTTCAAATGAATTTTATTTGCAATAATTCGTATACCGTCTAGATATAGTCTGTTATTTTTCGACATGGTTGTTAATCTCTTTCAAATTTCATCAGTCAGTGTAGGCTGACAGCCTTTGAAGCCTTGTATAGTTTCATGGGGTAGCAATCCCCTACATTAAAAAAATTTAGATTAAAATTTGAAAGTCGTACCAATCATTTTCTTTTTAGTTTAGCCAAATCTTATAAAAAAATGTATATTATATAAATTTTAAATAAGTGGTTGTTGGGTAGATTCCCTTGATTAACATACTAGAAAGTGCACCCTCCACACCTCTTGAATTTTTGGCGAGAGAGTGTTTGTCCCCCAAAAATTGGTTTTTTATGTTTTTCTACACGAATTTTGATTTTGTGATGAAAATAGGTCAGTAAAAATTGTTAAGCATACAATTTTCTACAAAAAAAAAGACAAATTGTAACGTATATTTTCGTCTATTTTTAGAAACGACGAACATATTTGTTCACACATTTTCAAATACCAAAAACGTAGATATTTATCAACAATAATGATCCTATAACTCTTTATAAACAACCACTAAATTACCCGTATTTGATTTTATGAATATAGATATACTTTCTGTATATTCATGACCTAATTGTGCCTGTTCCTCGAGTACTCGACAAGTCAGCACAACCCTATAATAATAACACCCTACTTCACTTTACCTATCCGACACGTACGTTTTCATACCCTGAACGAGTATATAACCCCTCGATTCAGTGGAATAGTAGTAGTACAGTTCGACAGTTCCTCGACAGCTACTTCTAAGTACCTGGAACCTCTCTTGTAGAAGTCTCTAGTGAACAGATAGTCTTGCTTGTTGAATTGTGATTGTATATGTATAAATATTAACGTATATGTATGTACTGTGATGTACAAATTATTACTTTATTAAATTTGTAAACTCACTCTTGTGTTTAAAATATTATTGAGTCTCTAATTAATGTTATGGTCCACGATAGTCTTTGGATGATAAACTTGAAATTATTTTAGAAGTATTACTGCTTTTATTAGTACGTGATATTTCGTGTATGGTGTAATACCAAAAGTGGTTCTAATTAGGTACATTACCACCTCTTTTGGCCGTTACATTATTGGCGCCCAACTGATCTGCTATTGCAAATCAAACTCTCGCTCTAGTACCTATTCAACGGAATTGCTGAATCCAAGCTGCTGTTTCAATTCCTATGGTTCGAAGTTCTTGCTCTAACCTTTAAAACTATAGTTAAGTACTCAATGAGAAACGCGTAAGGCACGCTCTTGAGGAAAGGAAGTAAAGGTTATCTGCGAGTGGAAAAAAACCAGTAGAGAAAAGAAAAAATCAAACTTCAAAAATCAACAAAGGATATTTTTTGTACAAAAAATAGAAAAAACAAGCGTATCTACAAATTCGGCAACAGAAGGCGGCAACGGATCCATCAAGCTCCTGTTCAAACAAAAAAAAAAACAAAGTAACAATTAATATTAATTATAATTCACGTCCCTCCATTAAATATAAGAAGTGTTAAATAATTATAAGTCGCGAAAAAATTTATTTTTATGAATGAAACTTGGGAAAATTTATCCGAACCAATACTACTAAAACAAATTTAAATTGGCTTATCGAAGCTAAAAATTTCGAATTAATAAACATATGTCAAAATTTAAATATCGAAGTTGATAAAAAATATTTTTCTCGTATAAAAACCCAAGAGGATATCCTATTAAAAATTAAATCTAGTAAAGAAATACAAAAATTATTAATCCCTGAAAATATTAAAATAATTTACAAACAACACGAAAACCTCGTGAACAAATCCCCAAATTAGAAAACCCTATTATAAGAAAATATTTCATCCCCCTACGACTTCAACCCCACTTTTGGAAAATTTGGATAATCCCACACCATTTCCAAGAGTCAAGACAGCAATTAATCTTGCTGATATTACTGAGTGCTTAGAAAAATCTGACGAAGATTTCCTCAGCCCAGAACTAGAAACTAGAATTTTAGAAAATTTTTGCTCCCTCTATAGAAAATAAAATGTCAGGAAAGGCTGCAGTAAACATCAGACCTTCCTTATATGGACACACCCCAACTGAAGATATCGTATCATTTTTAATTGGATTTGAAATGAGAAGCGGAATCATTCAATTGGGATGCAAATATGAAATTTAAAAAAATAAGAATTGCATTCTCAGGTCTCGCTAAACAAATGTTTGAAGACAGAATTCAAGCAAATCCCGAATGCAATAATTGGCAAAATACAAAACCAAAATTCTAGAAGTCTTTACTAGGACTAAACCCCAACTACGTGAAATACTGTACGAAAGAAATTATAGTGGCGAAGCTGATTTCCCTGCGTACATGATGTTTGCAAAAAGAATTATAAACAAATTGAACCCGACATTTCTGAAGAAAAAATAATTGAAAAAAGCTATTTTTAAGTAGATTTTCTAAAGAAAATTTACTTATTACGCTTGGTGCGATATTAGCTCCAAGGTTAGGGGTGTGTATGTTTTTTGTTTCATGATCACAGGAAAATTTTGGCACCAATATTTCAAATTCATATATATAGTCAATTTCTTGTTCTCCACGGTACAGGTCGAAATTTTTATCCGATAATCACGAAATTTGGTGCAAACATTTGTACTAAGCCAAGGACCAGACTCATTGATTTTAGTGCGGATTGGCTTAATGGTACTTCCGGTATCACCATTTTTTGTTTTTATTTGGGCTATAAAATGCTCAGTTTGGCGTCAATAGCCACAAAATTGAAAACAAATATTTATTTTGATTCGTTGTAGTACGCTTCCAATTTGGCGCGGATCGACCGGGGCGGTACTTCAGGTACTGCTTTTTTTTTTTATATTTGTCATAAAATGCGGAATTTTGGAACCAAATGTACGAAATTTGAAATAAATATTCATTAAAATTTATTGTAGCATGCTACCAATTTTGGTGCGGATCAACCAAGCGGTACTTCCGGTAAAGCTTTTTTCCCTCTTCTAATTTGCATGAACTTTTCTTTTTACAAAAATTTAGCCCCATGCTCGAGTTTTTTTATTTTTTTATTTGTATTTCATTGGTTTTATTTTAAATTATATGATAATGTATCATACTTTATCATCTTAATTTATTTTACATTTTTTCAAGAAAAAATACTTTTATATTTCACATTGCCTAATATTTTGTTAGCAACTAACACATTTCATACAGTTATAACCCATTAACGCGTATAAACTTGCAGACAATTAATGTGACCATTTAAATTCATAATTCTTCCTCTCGAAAACGTACTTTTTCTAGCGAGGCTTTCTGCGCTAGAATTTCTTTGTTTCCTCATTTTGACGCTGTTTTGACTGGACTATTTCCTAAGAACGGATAATTTTCATCATAATCACCCTAAGCCCCTCCGTGAAATCAATTTTAATAGGTACCTTATTTGCAAGCAAACAGGATAAAAAGGTAAAAATAAGCAGGTTTTTTTTTGTTTGAAAACCTGCTAAAAACGAGCAGCTTTAACTTGGACGACATTGTTCGTAAACTGACGTAAAAGTTGTAAGAGTTTTTGAAATTTTAAAAAATGTTGCTTTAACACTTTTAGGATTATATGTTTTTCTTCAACTTTACTACCGACTTAACTTTAATGTTAAAATCGTGCGTTCTGTTGTTGTTTATTTTCTATTCGTTTTTTTCTTAATCGCTTTTCATATATTTTGTTCATTTTCCTGAAAATGATTGAAAAGCTGAAATGACAAAGTTTAATCAAATTTCAATTACCTATATATACGTCAGATTTAGAAAACTTTAGGTTTATCGGTGAATTCGAATGCCATAATTTCTAAAATTTTAAGTTTATGTATATAAGTCAGCGTTTATTTCTTCAAGTTTTGACGCTCAAGTTCCTCGAATATAGGTTTATTTATTTATTTTTCAATATAATTTGGTCGCGTAAATTTACAGAAAATTTTATCAAAGTTTTTTGTTGCTTCCAAAAAGTTATGTTTCGATTTCTTTGAGGGAAAAAAACGGCTATTTTTGTGAGTTTATCGTGGAAAAAAGTATTTTCATTGAGAATTCGACATTTATCGTGGAAAAAAAATTTCTCTTAAATTCGTGACTAGAATTTTTTCTAAATTCTAATTTTCATTTTCTTTTTAATTTGGACAGCGGTGTTCAATTTTTACAAATTTGCAATGCGAAGCATACTTAAAACTTGTCTAAAAGAACACACTGTACGAATTTCGTCCTCTTCAAATTATTGAAAAAATAAGATGAAAGGAAGAAAAAGTATTGGAGACTTTTAAAAATGCAAATTTTTTTCTACGTTATATTTAAAGTTTTTGCAGATAATTTAGATAATGACATTGGAATTTTATTTTTTTATTTCTTTTGACTTAATTTTTCTTATTTATTGTAATATGCTGTTTTTGGTTTTAATTTGTGCGCAAGGGTTGAAGAGTATATCAATTTGGTTTCCTTTTTAATTTGAGAGAGTTAATTTAAAAACTGGCGAGTCTGGTTGCTGGATTGAAGTGAGAAAAAGTCAACGATAATTCTTCTGTACATACGTGTATTCTTAAAATATCACAGATATATCTCTTGGTTAGTAAGCTACTGTAATAACATTCAAGTACTCAAGTCTTTTTCGCCACTCCCAATGTACTGTGAATACGTATAAGACCGGTACGCCTGCGTACTGGTGACACACTAATATTCTAACGTATAGTGCAGCAGTATAGCCTTTCTA
This sequence comes from Ericerus pela, assembly GCA_011428145.1. Classification (NCBI taxonomy): domain Eukaryota; kingdom Metazoa; phylum Arthropoda; class Insecta; order Hemiptera; family Coccidae; genus Ericerus; species Ericerus pela. Next base: position 17,434 of record WOFM01002011.1, read on the forward strand.
ATTAGGCGTTCTCAACTTAGGTGACGAATATTTCCGGGTTGAATCATCATTGTACCTTTTCACTTGAACCGTTAATGACTACTCAGAGTTTCAGAATTATTGAGATGAAATGTAAAATGTACGAAATCCATGAAGTGTGGTATTTCAGTCGTCGAAAAATATCACTTCGTGAATACTTTGAAAGTTGCTATTCCAATTTTTCTTCAATGAAAAATAGTATATTTCTGAAATTACAGTTACTCTTCACGAATCTGTTCTTTATCTATAACCCAGAGAGACTTTGATAGTATTTTTCATTTTAATCCTTTCATCACTGTTCATACGTTCACTAGAGAAAGAAAAAAATTTCTTAAATGAAGGTGTGGTACTACTTGCTATGCATGAAAACCATTTCCAAAGGTCGAATAGGAAATTAAACTTACCTGTAAATCACAAATTTTTAATATTTTCAAATTTTTTCATTTTCTTATTTGAGCTGTTCAATAATCTCTTGGAATGTGGATAATACTTAAGAAAACCTGCTAGAATTGTCTACCTCAGAATTATTTAGACATAAAAATTTATAGCTATAAAAAAGAAAAAAATACTTTTTTTCCCGTTTTCAAAATGAAAACTGAGGATTTCTTAATGAATTTTTTCATGATATAAAATTTAAAACACGAGATGAAAGAATTATAGATGAAAAAAATTATTAGAACAAAGGGACTTCAAATTTTTAAAACTTGAATTGGAAATGATTTGATTTGAAAAATGTGAATTTAGTTAAATATTCTGGATGCCTCATCTGCTTCATGTTCATAGATTGTAATGCTTACACTCGAGAACAATTGTGTTTTTACTTACATATTGTGATGTAGAAATATTTTTGAGACTAATTCTAGTCATTATCTGTAAAAACTTCATGAACTGCTGTTTACTGGTAATAGAATTTCAAGTGAAATAGGAAAGGACCATGCACAATCAATATTTTGGGATTTAAAAATTTGATACGAACAATTTGTTTATTTTTCACGAATTCCTGAAGTAGAATTTTTCTTAAATGCTAATTCAGTGGTATAATGTGAGATATTTTCTCTCATTCAGATTAAAAGTAATAGGGAATCAGCAATATTTTCATATTGCTATTGTCATACTAGTGAACAATTCGCTTCTCTTTTTTTTATTATGATTTTTTTAAATTTGAGTAAGTCTCGTTGTCCTATTATAGTTTTTTTCATCTATAATTTTTTCACCTCCGAATGTTTTCGATTTCATATCATGAAAAATATAGTTAGGTATCCCACTGTTTTGATTTCGAAAACAGGAAAAAAATTATTTTCTTTTTTTTTATTTCTATAAATTTTAGTGTTTGAATGATTTTGAGAAAGAAAATTCCAGTATGTTTCTTTGTGTATTATCTATATTTTAAGAGATTTTTGAACAGCTCTAATAGGAAAATGTAAAAAGTTGAAAATATTTAAAAACTTTTGATTTACTGGTTAGTTCAATTTTCCGTTTGGTTTTTAGAGAATTTTTTGTTTTTAAATTGATTTTGTGAGAGTAGAAAGTAGTTCCACTCGTTCCTTAAGAAGTTTTTTGACTATTACTAGTGGACGTATGAAAAGTGATGAAAGGGTTAATAAATTATTCGTTGAGTTTTTATTTTTTTTTGTTTTGGAATGACTGAGAGCAAGACTGAAAATAGTGGTGTCCAAAGGGCTTAAATCTATAATTTGTTCCGACGGAAGAGAATTTAAGGAATACTTATTTCATTATTTGAAAACAGTTTCTTAAAAATAAGTTTTATATTTTTTAAACGTTTCAGAATTTGATATTTTCGATTGTATGTATTATGATGTATTCAGTGAATGTTTTACTGTTTTTGGAGTTGAAAGCATTCTGGCATTTATAGTGTACTATTGTGTCAACGTTTTTCATCTCTTGTGTTTTTTTGGTGTTGTTATTTGCTGTTGAAAAAATAAAAATGTTTTACTACCTACTTTGAAGCATCGCTGCAGCAGTCAGCTAATT
>WOFM01002012.1:0-184148 GCA_011428145.1 Ericerus pela
CTGGATAAGATGAAAAATAAAATTATGTCATCACTGTTTGCTTATTCTCAAAATTTATGGTGTTGGAAGCATTTCAAATTCAGAAAATTTGAAACTATCCCCTTTATAACAAATTAGTTATTTGTGATACAAGTGGGAAAAGTAGGTGAAATTGACACGAGTATCAATCACCTACTTTGCACGTGTGTCATAGACTACTAATAATTATGAAAACCCTAATAAAAAGAACCATCAGAATAATAAAAATAAACGCGATTCATTCGATTGGACAGAAGATCTAGAATCAATAACTGACTCTAGACCCTCGCAACATAAACAAATGAATCGTAACATAGTTAGAGAAACAGAAAATGTTAACCCCCAAACAAATATTGACTCAAACACCAGAGAAGTGTATGAATCAAATACTGCTCTAGTACCCAAACCTATCGCAGGAAGCCCATTAAAAACTCAAAATCAAAACAAAATTATAGATCCTATTCCCTGATGTTGGGAATCGAATCCTAATAATGAAATTGAGCAACAGGCTATGAACCTAAAGGCACCTAAATATCTCCTGGTAAAATGGGATGGTTCACTTCTCACCTACCCAGGATTTATTAGGAGTTTTAAAATGTATGCACACTTACACAAAGACATACAAGTGCACCAAAAAATTAGTCTTTTAGAAATGAACATTCCTAAAGATATATCGAGAAAATTTAACCATTTTGCTTCTGATGATGTAGGTTATAAACAACGTCTTCAATTTTTACATGATAGGTATGGGGACCAAAGTAAAGTATTAGCAGAAATTTGGTATCAAATCACCGAATTTCCAGTCACTCGCAATTCAATATCATCCATACAAGATGGGATGGATGGGATAGCAGTTTTGATTGATCGTTATTGGTCTCGACGGTTTTTGACGAAGAACAAATTTTCAACGTCACTGTAAAAAAGTTTCCGCCGAGATCGTATATCAATAATCTAAAAAATAGTGACAGAAATGTGTCACATTTGTTTTCAGCAATATGAGAAAAAGGCAACCCCAGATTTTTGGCAGCCACTTTTCAAAAAGATAACGAACAATCAAATCACAAGGGAAAAGATAAATATAGGTAAGTTCATACATTTGTTCTCGCACGTAAGTAGAATCAATATCAATATCTCTATCATATTCGGTCAAGATATCATCTAATGTTCCATCTGCTCCGAAATTTCCCCATTCTATGTTGATTATCATCAGTGGTTTACTATGATCTGCATCAGCTGCAGCCATTTCTACATTCTCTATTTTTTCCGCATAGCAAGCGTTGGAACCAGTACCTTGAATGATGAATATAGTCAAAATGATAAGAAGAATCACAACAATGAATAGGTAATAAAATAAATCATGTTTCGACGGGCATTTTTATTGTTTCAGATTCGTAAAATTAGTAGGTAACTACTATGTTGTAGGTAGGTACCTACCTATGATCAAGCCAATGCGAGTATTTGGATGTTCCCACGCACAAGACATCAATGTTCCTGTTGTATCATTCAAAACAGCGACGGGTGCCAGAGTTTCATGTAGCTAAAATGAATAAATTGGTTTAGGTATGACAAGATCATTTTCTCACTTTTCCAGTATTCGACTTTTATTCATTAGGTTTACCTTCCGTCCACGAAATGCATCTCGTAATAGACCAACAACATCTTTCCCAATAACACCGGTCGCCCTGAATCCTTTTGTCCATTTTATTAGAATGCCTTTATTCAAACCGATTTGTTTGATAGGAAAACTAAATGTAAACCCCATCGGTATCAGTATTTCATCTTCGTTCGTTTTAATTTTGTGTTTGTCGCAAAAATCATCGACGCATTGAGCAACATATCCGAAAAGCTACTTCGTGAAATAATTTTCTCAGCGTTAATTTAGTCAAAAGATTTGTTCGTTAGTACCTACGCGTAATTTAAAAACGTATCTAACTCACTTTTTCTCCAGTGCCGACTTTAATTTCATCTGGGAATTCATACTTTTCTTTAACTATGGAAAATTTATTATTTCGTTCCAGACTAACCATCAGAACTCGAAAATTTGTGCCTCCCAAATCAAGTGCCAGGTAATTACCTTGCTCTGTTCGATTCGTGAGAAAAAATAAGGAATAATAATCAACGGATTAGGTCTTTGAGTAAGTATACATATGAATGGAGGGCTGATTCTCCTGATTCTCTTGATTCCGTTCTTCAACAAAAGAGTGTTATGGGGAACATATAGATATACATAGTAACGTGCAAAAAGAGAGTAATTTCATTTTCCGAAAACGAAACCTATGTTTGAAAGTAACCAAATAAAGAAATGTTATATGCAGAGCCGGCCACAAGAGGAAAATTTTGGGGATTCAACCGCCCTTGACCACCCCCCACCCCCCAAAAAAAGCAAAATTAATACCAATTAATCTTACGTATTATTTTTAATTATGAAGATTGCAACAACACCGGGTATGCTCCACTGCAATTCAACCACCATTGCATTTATTTTCAGAAAAACTTCGTCTTTTACTACTTTAAAAAATGTATAAAACTTTTAGTTTCAAATTAACTTGTTCAATTTTCATTTTCAAACTTTTAAAAATTTCTCTTTTATTTTAAGATTATCAGGCCTCTAAAAAGAACAGGCCTGGGGAATTCCATTCTTCCACCCCCTCTAGTTAGACCTGAGGCCATGATATTTACCTCTCACATTTATATTTTTCGTTAGACTTTCACCCATTTGAAGGGAGAGCATTTTCAATTTTGCCACCTCTCCTCCAAATTCCACTATTCATATACATGGTTTTCACTTTTTTGTATGTAGCTTTTTGAAAAAAATCTGCACATTAAAATTAATCTGGTTTTGAGAGGCAGGGTTGTGGGTTGGTTTGTTTTTTGTCTCATGACCCCAAGAAATTTTGGCACTATTAACTGAAATTCGTATTTATACATGTAGGTACCTGCATATTTCTGTTTAACATAGTACAGGTTGCAATAATTGCGATTATCCTGTAGTCATAAAATTTGGTACACTTTGGCTGTAATGATAATTTCGTATCATTCATAATATTTCTCTGTTATATATATATTTCATATACATATCAATCACCTAAAACAATTCTCATTATATTGACGTCATGTAAACAAGTCTTTACTTGCCTTTAATGACTCATTTGTTCTATATTTTATGTTTATAAACAAACATAAATACACTTTTCATAACAACTCTTTTCTATGAAACCATTATGCAGATATTGCAAATACCCAAAATCACCATTTATGTCATTTCCTTAAACTCCTATTGGACAATATCTAAACTTGTATTGTCATAACTCTCCAATCATATCACTACCATTTCCACTCTCCAAGAAATCGCCATATTCTCCTCCCAAAACTTCTAATTATAAAAACTCATGTAACCATGTACATTTTATCTCTCTTTTTACTTCTTTACCATCTCATCTTTACCTTACATTACCTTATCTGTTAAAATTACTATTTAGTATTTCACTGTTTTATATTGTGTTCAATACCTTTTTCATTTACAAGTATTTAAATTATTTTGTAACCAATATTCTCGTTACATTGGCCTGACAAGGAGGAACCCCGCTGTTTTTTGTCCAGATTGGCCAAATAGTACATTTGGTATATCCGGTACTTACATTCTTTTATGTTGTATTTTTGGGGCTTAATTGAACCCAAAGTAAGTATATTTTGAAAATTACAGCCCTTGGGATAGAGCTTCTGAAACGAAATTTCTGAAAGACTATCAATGATTAGGAATCCATGTAGGATAAAAATTATTTGAAAATTTGCAGGACAGCATGTTGCGACAAAAAAAAAAAACAACTTCAATTTATAATATATAGATACCAAAGTGTAGCAAACTGCGTAATAGTGTACGAAATTGTTTGATTCCTCAAACAAAAAGGCAGAAATTTTACGTTTTTTTCCCGTTCAAACGGGCTATTTGATTTGGTAAAGTTCGGCTCTTGAACTTTACTAAAGCTAAAAACTAAAACTAAGAACTAACTTTTAAAAAGAACTCGTCAAGAACTAAAACTATTTCGATGAAAACGTTCGAACTTGACTAAAGCTCTAAGTTCGTTGAGTTTTTACTTCTCAGAACTGATACTGACTTAGAAAGCATTGGGTAGAATTGATTACTAACTTTAAAAAGAAAAGGTTTAGATCTGAAACTTTCGAACTTGAATACAGCTCTCAGAATAGAAATTTCAAAACGATACTTCATCGAAACCATCTAAGTTTAGGCATATATATACATGGGCCAAAATTTTGAGAAAATCAGTCCAGTGAGAGAGGCATGATACTGCGACAAAAAAAGCAATTTCAGTGTATAGTACGGATACATACTGTTTCAAACTTTTGTTTTCCATACAAATATTAATTTTTTTTTCTCATTTAATGAACTTTCTCTGCATCTTTTAAATAATAAAAATAAATAAAAATCAATTATTGCAACATTTCCACTTTTTTTCTGATAAAACACTTTGAAGACAATTTATACGTTGGAAGTAACTTATAATTTTTCAATAAATTGAAAGGCTCAGAAACAGACCTCATAGTTCAAAGAATCGAGAGTTTCAATGCAAATTTGATGAAGAAGAAAAACTGGGTAAAAGTATGTATTACGAATATTTTTCTAGACAAATATGCAAGCAGCGTAGTAATGTATCTAATATACCTACTGAATAATTATATCTTTTTTACAATTATACCGAACGATAATGAATCATTTAGATTGCTTTTATTTTATTTATCCTGAACTCGGTATATGAAAACGTCGACGGGAAATTCGATTGGAGCGATGAAATTGGAGCAGAAATTTTATGCACCTATATATTTTGACGTAACTCATTCAGTTATGAAGTGACACTTTAACGAAACGAATCTGTGAGTTTTTTTATCCTAACATTTTCTTGACAGGCAATGCTTATCTTTTTTTCAGTGTTATTATTCTGACGTTTAGTCAAGTATTTGGACTCAAAATTTTTAAATTTTTCGAAGACGATTCTATCAACAAATGATAACAGGGTAATTTAAAAATAAAGGTGATGCTTTTTTTTTTTTTTTTTTTTTTTTTTTTTTTGTCGGCCGAAGAAAAGAGGAGATATAGATAAAAGAAGAAAAGTAGAAGAAAATATCTGAAGTTTAAATAAACAACCTTCTGATCTGGAGCAGAAGGACAAGGTATATAAGAAGAGAATAATTAAAATATTAAAAAATAATTTTTTTCAGTTGAAAAAATAAGAATTTACCTTCTCCGGTAGGAAAATCTTGAACATAGGTGGGAAAACATTTTACTGCCGCTGAATCGTGAGTAGCCTTACTCAGACCTTTTTTCATTGATTCCAGCAGTCGATCGGATATTACGCACAATTTTTCATCGGGTATTATAAATCCTTTGCAGGCTTCCACAACCTGTGACTTAATTCAGATTTAACTCATTTTAATAGGTATACCTACGTACACAGATCCATTTAAAATTGAAATCTTAAGAAATTACGCTTACTGAAACTTTTTTATTCCCAGCCATAATCTGTTGGTTTGCACGAGAACTGATTGTGAAACAGAGAATTTGAAAATATAATTTACTCATAAAATTTGATCACCATCATCCTAAACTGTTTTCAAAGTTGAACTTCATTGATCGAAAAAATAATAAACAAAACAGGTAAGTACCTATAATAAAAGAAAGTCAAAAATCATATTTTCTCGCCGACTGTAGCTGCCAATAATATGTGATTGCCATTGAAAATTTTTTGGTAGCATAAAATAAATAACAAGATCCGGCGTAATGAATGAAACTCCATGAAGTAAAAATCAGGGGTGTAGACAGATCCATCGTAAAGGTAAAAAGGAGGGCCACGTTTTTCACCGTATCTTCGAACCCTCTTCTCCCGCCACAATACAACCACTATCGAAAAAAATGCTCGGTTCTCTTATGTCAAGCTGTTTGTTTTTGAGGATATGGGGGGTCTTGATCAACAAGACTCCTCCCCTTGTATACACCTTGAATAAAAATAATTTCTGAGTATATTATTTCTCTTTTTTTATAAATTATTTTGCCTACCTATCATTAATTTAAGCATGAAAGACTTGTAAGTATGTCGTAAGAAATTTCTTTAAATTTCACATGAGAGGTCTATGTTGTCGTATGTCATTCATTATCAGGTCTGTTTGATGTGGCAAAAAATATATTTTCAAAAATTGGAAACTTGGGAAAAGTGCGGAACTAATTACTATAGGTCTGAAAAAAGAGTTCGATTTATCAAGGCAGAAAATGAAAAAAGTTATCTTCTTAAGATGCGAGAACATGTTTTGTATTACAAGCCTATTTTAAGTCAAAAATTGTCCCAAGCCTACTTGTGTTTTCAATTTTTTTGAGTTTCCCAAACTAAAGAATTGCCTCAGAACTAAAACTGTAAATCACAAGGCCGTTTCTACTATTTGAGCAACTATAGCGCTTGGCAATAGAGCACCAGTAAGAATCCCAAATGAAAGACCATCATGCCTGTTTGAAATTTCATTGAATAAAAGTTTTTACCTATGATCCATTGTTTTATTTTATTTTATTTTTTGAGGGAGGATTGGGAGGTGCGTTAAAATGTAATTTCACTAGAGCAGTATAGTCCTGTGGACAGTATATTTGCATTATGGAGCAGAAGAGAGAAGTACATAGACAATTTAGATTTTTTTTTGTCAGATTATTATTTCTCGTTGAATTTTTCTCCAAGAAGGAAATTTGTCCACGAACAAACACAAACCAAATACACAGAAATACGACACACAAATACAAATCACATGACTGATCATAAAAACAAATTTGCAGCGAGACACTAGTCACACATGTCTCCTCACTTTTATGACAAAAACAATTATATGCCTGAGATATCTGCAACACATGCAAATGTATATTTTTAAAGGTACCTATATAAAATGTATTATCATATACAATTTAAAAAAGTGCATCACCATAACTTTGAAGAGGCACTATTCAATTCACCCATGTAGAAATAAAAAAAAGAAAAAGGTATTTTCCACTGATGAGGGCATTTGTATCGCATGCCCCTCTGAGTGAAAAAAATTTGTTTACTCTGAACTGGAAAACTGGTTAAGATATATCATTGTTTCTGAATTTTTTCCATACACAGAACTAAAACCACATAAAACCATAACGAATATAATTATGCAGAAATGAAAACCATTTTTTTAAACAGAGCTGGACTCCCACTAAAATTTTAAGTGCAGCTTTTGAAAATTAATTTTGGCCAAATTCTGTTGAAATTTAGTTGTCAGGTCTATTCATATCTTTTCAACCCTGTAGCCTGATTCACACCATGTTAGTTTTCTAGCTACAAGTCAGCTACTCAGGGCACTATTCTATTAAAGTTGAAATCACTTCACCATTTTAGTGATTTAAATCAACTTCAATTCTTTAACTTGACGGATAGTTTTATAAGAATCTCATTAGAATCACATATTATGACAAGCTGCTAAGTTTAAGTTGATTTAAATGGTTGAAAAGGCTTAGAGAATTCAACTGTCAACAGAATAGTACCCCAAATAGCTAGCTAGTAACATAAAAACTAGTCAAGTGTGAATCAGGTTTATGGTTTGGGAGTTTTAGTTCTGTACTTCTGGTTCTGTGTCAGTTCTGTGAAGTAGAAAAATTCAATTCAAAACATTTAGATGCCAAATTGAAGATTTAAAATATGTAACTTTTCTGATTGCACATGAGGGTGATAAGAGATGAACTGCCATCTTGTGTTATCTATACAAATATATAAAAGTGTTCCATATATATGTGTATGTATAATGGGTAATTTTTAAAACTACTGAACCAATTTTTTTATTATTTTTCTATCATCACTAAGCTCATCTTCTTACTAGTAAAACAGGCTATTTATTATAAGCTTTTATTCTACTTACTACTGTGATTTTAAAATATACCAATACTGCAACCAACTTTCTAATACAAAATAATGTTTATTTTGTATGAAGCTAAATCCAAAAAAATATAAAATCTTATCTTTTAAAAATTTGTTTTTTAACCTAATTAATTATTATGATCCGTTCTTAATTACTGGAGCAGTACTGTAAAATATGTATATTTTTCATTATTTTCATTATATTATTTCAACTGTGGTGAGTTGAAGTATTAAAGAAGGATGGAACAAAAGAGAATGGAAAAAATATTGCTCTCTATCTCACATTTCACTACATTATCTTTTTTCTTTCTTTCTTTCTCTGTAATACTCCAGTTTGAATTTGGTATTTCTTTTTAGATTAAAGAAACTATTGGATAGAATATGGTGGCCATTTTTATTTTGTAAATTTGAAATGAGAATGACGTCTAAATAAATTTGAAAAAAAAATAATTTCGATCATAGTATTGAGAAAGATCAAGGATTAGAAATGAAAAGAAACACTTTTTAAGAATCAACTCGTTTGTATTTTAAAATTGTACAACACACAAACTGAATGTTTGTTGAAGTTGAAAATATATTTGGTACATGAACTCAGTGCTGCCAATAGGGAAGTACAAAAATCTATTATAGACATGTATATAGGTTAAGTAAAGCATGAACATACAATGTACGATTATGAGGTAGTGTGGGATTGTCTCTCAACACATTGTACTGCAAATACCTTAATTTCAGCTTCGAATTTGCATTAGATCATAATATTCATTATACTTTTATACTTATTTATAAATAAATGAAAATGAAAAAAAAAAAGTATAAATTATATTGATAAAATCTCCTACTTCTAGGCAGTTAGTTATATATAAAGTAATAATAAACAATGTAAAATTCATGTAAAACTGAATAACACAAGATGGCCTCTAATCCCTTATCACCTTCATGTGATACTATTGGTAAAGAACCTACTCTAAGGGGCACATTCAGAAAGGTTACTGGAGAGGGAAAAATGTTACCTGATGCATTCAAAAAGGTAATTTTGTTTTCTGGAGAGTAATTTTTTTCCTGAGTAAACTGTTTGGAAACATCTACTTTTAGATGCTTTTTATTGAAATTGGAATTTTGTGTCTTTCTTACTTCGTGTCACACTTTAGTGATGGTCTTGTTTTGTGTTATTAGGAGATTAGGAGTAGTGTAGAGGTCTCATCTTTGTAAACCAAATATCCATATGCCTTCAAGAGTTTCAAATAGGCAACTTATCAAATACACAAGAATGTGATTAGTATTGTAAGTATACCTACAATAATTTCAAGTTGGCAAATTACAAAATAACCCAGAGTGTGTTTATTAATATGCACATATACCTCGAATAGCTGGAGGTAGGCAACTTTTTTAATAGGCAAGAAATAATTCAGTTCTACAACCCACGAAAAACTTCAGAGAACCTCTGGAAACAGATAATAATGACAAATAAATAAATAAATAAATTTCATGACTAACTAAAAAGTAAAAAATAAAATTGACATAAAATAAATTTTTTTTTAAATGCTTTTTATTGAGGAGCTCTAAAAGCCACAAAATAAAACATTTATCTCCCAAACAGATGATGTTAAAAATTATATTTTCAATACTCACAACATTTAATAGCAATAATATAACAACATTTAAAAGCAAAAATATAACTTTCCCTTTACAAACAAATGAAAATTTTCAAATTTTTCGAACATAATAAAAACCATTTGAGACCAAAATGCAGTACACAATAGTGACAAATATACTTCTTCCAACATGATGTATTTTCCTGATACGCAACATCAATTTCTTATGGTCTCAAATGCTTTTTATTATGTTTGAAAAATTGCAAAATTTTCATGTGTTTGTAAAGGGAAAGTTATATTTCTGCTATTAATGTTGTTATATTATTGCTATTAAATGTTGTGAGTAATGAAAATATAATTTTTAACATCATCTGTTTGGGAGATAAATGTTTTATTTTGTGGCTTTTAGAGCTCTTAAATAAAAAGCATTTGTTTAAAAAACATTTTTAATATGATAACATTTTTATTTTCTATATGGGATCTGTTTTCGAATTCGATGTTTCTTTATTTTCCTATTTTTTCTCACACATCGATAAAATATCGATATTTTTCCATTTAACATAAAAAAATATAGATTTTTTATATATCGAATTTTTATAAACCAGATCGATATTTATTTACATGTATTTCCCATTTAACATAGAAATCAAATTTTTATCAATATATTAAGGGCCGGTATTACATTCATTGGTAATACCCACCGTAACCAAACGGGTCGTTCAATCACTTACGGACCGTTAATTCACAAATTTGTATTACAATCTTCCGTACATATTTTGTTACATAACCAACTGATAACAGTTTATTTTGTATAATGTTTTGTATCTGTGAGCAAAAAGCCAAAAAAGTGTCATTTGTTTTCTCACCTAAATTCTCTTTAAAGAATATTTATATAGTTTTTAATTTTTCTGACAAATTTTGATGATTAATTTACGCATACAAAGTTTCCGATGGCTGATAATAATAATAATAATAATAAAAAAAGTAAAAGTCCGAATTTTTCTTTGGTAGAAGAGGAAGAATTGGTGACGTTGGCGATCAAGTATTGGGCAGTTATACAATGTAAAGTCACTGATCATTCAAATAATCTGTACGTATTTTTACTTCAATCCCAATGTATATGATTTTATTATTTTACATTATTATATTTAACAAAAAAAAATTGATTTCTTACTTCCTGTTTAATATATAGAAAAAAGAAAGAATATTGGAAACGAATAGAGTCTGAATTTAATAATCAAATGAGCAGCAGTACCGAATGCTTCAGACCTGCAAGTGTTTTAAAATGCAAGTTTGAGAATATGATGCGTAGGGCACAAAAGAATCTGACTGCCAATAAAGCTGCTATAACAGATACAGGTGGTGGTCCTTCAATAACTGTTGTCTTGAATTCGATAGATGAAAGACTCCTTGCACAACTAGGGAGAAGGAGTTCGGGATTTGTACAAAAGCAAAGCTGGTGTTCCGATGCAGGTAAATTATTAATGTTCCTCTTTGTTTTCATTTTCAAATTTCAATGTATTAATAGACTTTTTTTAGTGGTAAATGATGAAGAAATAGTCGATATTGTTCCTATTGGTCATGAAGACTTGGATGAGTCCGATACATTCCAAGAAAATTGTATGGAATATTTTTTTTTCATTATTATAATGTTGTAAAATAGTGTTATTAATAACATTTTCAATTATAGATGAACTTAATTCAGCTAGTGTTGAGTACGTTGTGCATGAAGATGAAAAGGAGGAGGAGAGGAGGGATTTGTTAATGGGTATTTCTACTAATAACATATTGAAAAAAAATGATATAAAGAATGTTCCTTCAGCAACAGGTATGCTCCAATAATACAGATAATTTAATTATTTTGATAATTATAAATGTAATACAAAAGTATTTTATTTTATTTACATTTTAGAATCTTGGGCAAAGTATACACCCAGTATGCTGAAACAACCAAAATCGAATGTTTTGTGTACAGAAACTGTACAAACTGATGGTATTAAGATATTAGATATGGCCGAACCTTTATAATATATAAATATTTCAACAATACAGTCGTTCCTGGTGCATTTGTGTATATTTATAGGTCAATCAAAAAGAAGGAAAGCTCTGCAAGACAAATTAACATTATGGGCCAAAGAGAAGTCAGCTGTAGCTAACCAGCAGAGTGTGTTTGAGAGCGAACAACTGAAATTTAGTAAAGATTTATGGAAGAAGAGATTGGAAAGAGAAGATCTTTTAAATGAAGAGATTCGAGCGCGAATTAAGTATCAAAAGGAAGAACATGTAGCAAAAAAGGCAAAAAATGATTTAGAAATGGAGCTAATCAAGGTACAAAGAAATATTTTGTTAAAAGATGCTCTTATCTTACCTCTTTGTAAGTAGCTTTAATTTGCAAATGTGTTGAACTTGTGTTGAAGTACGTTCATAATTTCCACTATTATTTTTATTTTACTGCCATGGATTTGTTGGCAATTAAGGCTGTTTTTGTTTTTTTAAATTTGAATATAATAAATATTGTTACATCAACTTTTTCTTAAATTCTTTAGTAATGGAATGATTTACTACAGATACTGTCTACTTGTGAAATACACCTGTAAAAACACAAAATTAGATTGAAAATGAAATTTTTTATATCATTTATTTCATTTTTATTAAAATGCCTACTTGGGCAATTACAAAAGGAAGGCAAAAAACTAAAATATATACGTCAGAGTTGTAGGAAGTTGTTGAAATCTTATGTAAAAAGAACAAAAATCATGATGCTTAGCTTATATCATAGTTGAAAAATAATTTAAAAACCGTTTTCGATGAACTGATCTGTTTCCCCCTTGATTTGCAACAATATTTTGTGGTAGTTCAACAGTCAGATCAATCAAATGTTCTAATTCATTTGCGACTTTAGGTTCAGAATCTCCAAATTGTCTGGCAATATTATGAAGGACTGCTGTTGCCACGATAATTGCCTGGACTGAATGTAAATCTTTAACGTTTATTCCTAAACTTAATATTGGAAATCTACGCTTCCAAACACCATAAGATCTTTCAATAGGATTTCTTGTACGTATTTGTGACTCATTGAAAAGTGTTTCAACTGCAGTCAGCGGATTTAATAGAGGTGTAATGATATAACGTTGAACTGCATAACCACTATCACCAACTAAAACATAATCCTTAAATTCCCCCCGATCAAAACGTTGTTTAATAGTTGAATTACGAAAAATATTTGCATCATGGGTGCTCCCAGGCCATCTGGCAACAATATCTTGTATATGTAACTTAGCATCACATATCGTTTGAACATTAATAGAGAAATATTGTTTTCTATTACGGAATATTTCAGCATCCTCCCCACCAGGAGATCTAATTTTAATATGTGTACAATCCAATGCTCCAACACAGGATGGAAATTTCGCAATGTTGAAAAAATCTTGCCAAATTTTTTTTAATTCAGATTCATTTGAAGGGAAATAAACGAACTCTGAACGAAGACTGGCTAATGCCTCTGATACTTGTTTAATAATTTTTCCTGCAGTTGTTTTATGTACTCCTGAAAAGTCACCGCTAACAGCTATAAAGGATCCAGTGGCATAGTAACGTAATGTCATCAGTAATTTCTGGTCTGGTGTAACTGCAGCATTCCTGCAAGGCAAGTTCATTTAGTTTTAATGATATTAAACTAACAATCTAGTGCATAATATACATTTGCGTTCCAACATGCAAATAAAAAGAAAACTGATATTTGGAGACACAACTGGTAAACTCAATAACTTATTCCGTGTATCACAAAGATAAGTCAACAAACCTAGTAGTGGGTGATGCGATCCGTGTTTCTATGATATCAAGTATGAACTTTACTGTATTTTTTGTCAAACGAAAACGTTGTAGAAATTCATGATCTCTCCACACTTGAAAATGGTCAGGGCGTTCACGTATAACTTTTGCACATCTTGGGAAAGCTATCAGTACTGCAAGTTCAAAAAAATCATCTTCTAATTCTCTTTCTTGATCACTATCATTTTCAATAATTCCATTATCTGCTGTATTATTCATGTACTCCAAAATATCCATAATCTAAATGTATTTAGAGAAAAACATATACTTTTCTTTATACTCGTATATTGCGCTGATATTAATTAAAAGAATGAAGTTACTTACTTCGTATAGTAATTTTTTAATGATTGTATGAGGTCTCAACAGTATTTTTCTCTAGTCTGTAGAGAGAATTTATCTATAGAAATTTGTAATAAATAGTAAATTCAGAAAAATATCTTCAGTTGATCATTTTTTATTAATCATTTGCCGATAAAATTCATTACAAAACACAATAACCGCTTTAACGGACATAAAACCAGCTCGTAATTCACCAATATCGATCGGTAAGATAACCAAAACAAAACCAACTGATTTTACCCTTATGGACAATTGTAATTCAAGTCGAAATCTTTAACGGGCCGTTAAATGGTAATCAAGACGTCACGGACGAATGTAATACCGGCCCTAAGTAGCTAAAATATTTACTGGAATTTTTCTAAGGTTTATCAGTGATTGAGAATGAGTGAATAGTGATTTGAATTATTTTTAATATTCATGATTTTAAAGTGTACCTAGTTGTTTTTTTGATAATGTTTTCAAATTACAAAATTGTAAGTATTCATCTTTATATTCATTTGAATTTCAATAAGTATAATCTAAAATAATATGTTTATTGTGTTATCAATCTCTGCAGTATCCAGAGGTTTTCTATGTTTTATCTACGAATTTGGTACGGTAACTAACTTAATTTATCTTCGTAAATATAACACCAATGAATTTCGCAAATGAATTCATCCATCAATGCATTCTTAATTCGCCGATGAATTATATCATTAAATTGAAGGAAAGTCAATTGGTGAATCGAGTAGAATAGAATCTATCGATGGATTCTACTCAATTCACCGATGAATTATTTCACTATAAATTAAAAGAAAATCAGTCGGTGAATTGAGTAGAATCCATCGATGGATTCTACTCGATTCACCAATTGACTTTCCTATAAGTACCTAACTTGATGAAATAATTTATCGGAAAAAGTAAAACCCATCCATTGATTATACACCATTCACCGATAATTATTAAAATCTATTTAATATTGATCATTTTATGAATTTTTCTTATTCTTACAGATAAATGAAACTTCAATTTTACATTAATCCTATGTTTACCTTGGAACTGACGGAAATAAGATACCATTTTTATTACAGTTACACAGTAGATTTTCCATAGATTTCCCATGAAATATCAAAATATCACATTTTATCAATAGGTACATATATTGAAATAGTAGTCGAGAACTATCCCACTGTCATTTAAAGTCAAATAATATGAAAATGTTATCACATTAATTGTAATCAGCTTCAGCCACTGATACTGACCACTAATTTTTAATGTTAATTTTATTTACTGGGAAGAGTAATTTTTTTCACCAACTCAGGAGACAGGGAAAATAATTCCCCAAGGTTGTGTCATATAATTTGTTGTACTAAAATGAAATGTCTTCAAGCTTGTTCAGATTGTGTTTACTGAGTAAAGTAAATGTGAAGTCACATGGTGTGGAACTTTTACCTTCCTTGGTAACGTTTTAAACATTACCAAGGTATGGAAATTTGCCCCTTCTTGATTCAGAAAACTAGTTTCACACTTCTCTAAATCAAGTAGCTTTGTATTAACCATGCTAAAAACTCGGCCTTTTTTCCACATCTTGTTAACATAGCAAAGTGAAAGAGATGAGAATGTGACACCAAAGTAGGCTCTTTACTAGTAGATATGCACATGAGGGTGATAAGAGATGAACCGCCATTTTTTGTTATTATATAATTTTATAGTAGTAATAATTAAGAAACAATGTAAAATTCCTGAAAAAGACGAGTAACACAAGATGGCGGCCGATATCTTATTTCTCTGATGAGCATATCTCCTAAGGCTATTAAAGAGCCTTGCCTAAAGATATTCGATGTAATGCACGTTGCCTATCTTTAAAGGCATTTTAAAACTTTAAGAAGTTCGAAAGTTTTCTGAACTTGAAGAAAAATTGATAAGGCGAATCGGAATCGTCATAAATAATCGAATATTGATAACAAAAAAGTATGGTTGTGGAAATTCTTTCTCCGCAGAAATTTTGAAAATAATAATAAAATTACTGGTGTTTTAATGTATATCAAATTTTACTTTTTTATTATTCTTTTCTCCAAAACTACGGCTGGTAAAACATCCATTTAAGAACGTAACGTATTTTCGTTCTTAATCAATATTAATCTTCATTAGACGTTCTTGTTCCACTTCTATTATTTTGTCTCTTGGAACATTAAACTCTTCCTTAGTTTTAATTATTTTTCACCGCATTCTTGTTAATTTTTTGTATAATTTCATAACACTTCCAGGATTCTCTTATATTTTCATTTAGTCAAGATACAGTTCTGAAGTAAGTAAAGGTTTCAGTAATGAACAATGAGAAGTCTTCTATAGAAATCGAGGTACAAATACATTCCTGAATATTACACTGCATTTATAAAAGAGATGTATAGATATTCATGTTTTATCTAACTGCAAACTTTGTGTTTAGGCTGAAAATTTGTATTTGAAAGGCGCTGAACATGAGAGAAACAATAACTACTGTGATGCAGTTCGATTTTATCGAAAAGCTTTGCAGTTAGTTCCTGACATAGATATTCAACTTCTAAGAAAATCTCGTTCGAAAGATTCTAATAAATACAATGAAGATGTTAAAGGTGTATTATCATTAATGGTTTTGTTGAATTCAGTGGTTATAATTCGTAAGATTATTTTTCCTTTCATAATTTCAGATAATCAATTTATTCCTGACCAAACCGAAAAAGACTCGGAAGATGATGATGACACTTATGATGGCAGTGAGCTACTAATTGACAGATTCAATAGACTTTTGGGAAAATTTTCCAAAATATGTGCTCCTAATAAACCTCAAAAGGTTTATTGAAGTTAAATTGATAAAATATTTGGTTTATATTATAGATTCATTCTGGTGGATTACAACTTTTGCCATCATATGAAAAGCTGCTGTGTAAATACACTTTTGAAAAAATTGAAAGTGTTTTCTTGAACGAAGTTTTACGGTTTTTGTGGAGAAAAAAGTATAATCTTGTTACCGCTAATGTGAAATCATGTTGAAAGTGTTTTGGCTTCGTTCAGATATTATTAAGTTTTCTTAGTTTTCATTAAAACCAGAAAACTTTCTATTCAGTTTGAACCGCTGAATTGCTGTAAAACATGCAACGAGCCATCCAAACGTTATTTTGTAGTGTGTAAGAAGGCGCCCTAACCAAATTAACAAATATTTTTTTTTTGTTTTTATTTTTTGTTTTTCGTTCAAGTGAACCATAACAATTTTCAGGCGCTCCATCTTTCTGATTTACCTCCGGAAGTCATTATGTACATATTAAAATGGGTCATATCCGATGAGCTAGACTTACGATCGTTGGAACAGTGTGCATTAATTTCTCGTGGGTTTTATCTGTGTGCTCGAGATTCTTGTATTTGGAAGTCTGCTTGTGTGAGGTAATTTATTCTGAAGTTTTTAATTATATATTTTTTCATGAAGCTTTATAATCAATTCATTTTTTTGCAGAATGTGGAAAAAGGAACAAATTATTCGCTCATTAAATTATGATTCTTGGCGTGATATGTACATAGAGCACCCCCGAATATGTACAAATGGTTGTTATATTGGTGAAACGAAATATTATAGACAAGGTGAAAGATCTTTTCAAGACCAGAATTATAAACCCTTTCACATGGTAGTTTATTACAGATATTTAAGGTAATTTAAAACTATTTGACTTATATTGTCATCTTTTCTACGTTTGATACCTTTTTTTCGGGCTCTAATGTAAAATACTAAACATTTTTATAATCAATTCAAAGGTTTTTTGCTGATGGTAGCGTATTAATGGTAAATTCCCCCGAAGTTCCCAGTGCGATAGTCGGTCTATTGAAAAACAAAAATTCCGAAAGCGGTGCTTTATTTCGTGGATGCTATAATATTGTTGATGATTTTATTCACTTGACATTCAAAGTAAAAAGGAGTCACCCCAGTCTGAAAAAGAACTATATACATTTAATTTATAATATGGTACGTATTGAGGATTCATTTTTTCTCCCCACGGTTTCCTTATGGTTTTAATTTTTCTAATCTATATTATTTTTCAGAAATTTCTCATAAAAAAGCATCGTAAATGGAAAAATAAGTTAGTTTGGAAAGAATATACGTGGTCTTGTCCAGACGAAGCGAGTTACGAAGAGAATTTTGAAATTCAAGAATCTTCATTTCCTCCTCTAATATTTTCTCGAGTTAGAAGTTATGCGTTGGAATCCGAGAGACCTTTACCTTGAACATGGCTGTAAATATCAGTCGTTAAACTGATGTAAAAAACCTCAAAAAGTGATTAATTTGTTGTTTAAATGAAAAATATGAATAAGTACGAATAACGGAGTTACCTTTGACACTCATTATGTATTTTTTTTTCGATAGTTTTAAATCGCGTATTACATAATTTTTGAGTTTGTTAAATTTATTTTTTTATTTTTTTGGTACCCTGATTTACTGATGAGTTTCTAAATTGGTAGGAACTAATATCGAAAGAGAAATCGAAAATACCAGCGAAAATTTTAATATCGCTTCTAATTGGAACAAAAATTTGAATTTCGAAAATGATAGGTTTCTGAATAATTTATTGAAAACGTGGATAAATTTGTGTCAAATTTGATTCTTACGTGTTCATTACTTGAGTTAAAAACCATAATTTTTTAGACGAACAAAAACACTGTTCTATTTTCAATGGTAACTAGTCTATGAAAGAATATTCGTACCTATATATATTTGTTTAAGCTTAAAATCGTGAGAGAACGAATTAAGGATCCGCAAGAGTGCTTCGAACTATTCTGAGCTATAATAATAAATGAAAAAATGTTCTTTCAATTACATACGTATAGGTACCTATGTACGGTTTAGCCACTATATGTAGAAATTACTGAATTCGAATACAAAAATAAAATGTACCAAGACGTAAGTAATTTTCACGTAGTGATGCGCTCAAACAAACTTTCCTTCATTTTTTGCATATTTCTTTTTCAAACTCTTTTCGGGTGCTATTTTCAAAAATTAAAAACATACTTTTTCGTAATATACAATACAGAGTTCGCCCTGATCATTAATTGAATAAAAAGTATTTTTGTAAATATTGTAGAGCTTGAGGAAGTATAAATCTTGGCGAATAATTTTTGTGGCTAGCAGTATGCCATATATACCAAATAATACTATTATTTTATGGGTGTAAGAGAACTCATGTGTATTATATTGTCTATTATTTTGTCCCTAGTATTATACAATGTCCCGAGCTTGAATTCTTTTCAATGGTAGTCGTGAACTCGTTGGAATGTGAAAGTAGTAGACTGGATTAGCTGAAGTGTCGCCCTGGACTTGTATGGAAAGTTACCGATGAATCAGTTTCCAACACGAAAATTTTCTTATATACGATAAAATTTCAATCGCTTCATTTTAACGTATTTGTATTTTTAGAATCTACAAATTTCATAAAAATCTAGTTAGTGACTTCAGCAATGATTTTGTGGAAGAAAATTCACTTGTCTGCGCTGCTATCCTACTCATAGCTTTCTCTTCATCGGTGTAGTTGACCTCAGGTACTTGACTACTTTTTTTCCGATCTTCTTTTATTTCTGATTTGCAGGTTTCTATTTCTTTTCCTCGGGTTTTTATTTCTCGTTTTTGATGTGCTTTTTTTGCATTCAGTCTCCTATTTCTGTCGTTGAGCATTTATTTTTTACTCATGTGTCTGTTTTTCACATTTATTTACCATATTACCACTTTTATGGTTGCAAAATTTCACTTAATCATCTAAACCTGCACCAAATTTGATAGGAATCAGTTTATGAATTACAAACCATTACAATTCTGTTGAATTTATAAACCGGATTTCCAATAGTAAATACGTATATCTTCTTGAATTGTACCATGGGCTTATATACCATAAACTTATGATGAAACTTCCCTCGGGTATACAACTTACCGTGTCGACAGAGTGCTAACTAAATTCATGAAAAACTGTTGTCTAAAACTGATTTCTCTTTTTTCAAAAATAGATTTCTTTAGTTTTTTTCAATCTTTAAATTCACCTTAATCGATGAATTTTAAACCTAGAATGCTTATAAACCTTGGACACATTTTTTTTATCATTATTACAATCAATTAGGGTTTTCACAGATTTTTAATTAATTGTTTTAATTTTTACATTGACGTTATTTGAAGAGATACTCTTCATTAAGAGTAGGACTCCCACTAATTTTGATCAAGGACACGAGGGTGCCACAGGCGCATATTATTCTGATGCTTGTAAAGGTGAACTATATGTTTTTTACTGCAAACTTTTTGTTTCATTTTCAACGCTGTTAAACTATGAAATTCATAAATCTCTAGTAATTGCAATTATTCTAAACATTTATTTTGGAAGCGCTGTATTTTTTCCACGTTACTTCTGGCTGTAGCCAGCACACATTTAATTTGAATGAATTTTTTTAATGTGGTATACATTTCTATTTTCACTACGGGGATGAAAACTGAAAGGCGAAGACGGCCAGTACGAATCTTTGTGCAAGATTTGGTACAAATCTGAAACGACGAGTATCCCATGGTGGCCCCATATTATTTTTTTTTTTAGAATCGATGGTGTAATTTTTGAGTTATCTTTTAAAAGATGTTTGTTTTGAATAAAAATTTCCGCTTAAACGAATGTAAATGAAACGAAAAGACACTAAAAAAAAATGAAAAATCGCTTAAAAAAAATTACAAAAAATTCGAACTATATTAATACTGATAATCAAAATACTCTAAAAAGATAAAAATTAACTTTATAAAATTTCTCCGACAAGATCTATTGGAATTACTGAAGTTGGCGCTAATTAAACTGTTTCGCATTAAAATTAAACGGAATTGACGTGTTGGTGTATAAACCTACATGGTAGAGTAATGGATCGTCGACTTCAGTAACTCCGGCATATTTTGCTGGAGTAATTTTGGGAGCGGGTTACTTTTCTATTTTTATTCATTTCTGTTTAAACTCTCCCTATTGGAGTGACTTTGGCGGAATTTTTTCCTGGCCACTGTCACATAATACACTGACGAGTGTAGCCAAATGATTTTTTTCTGTGTTGGCTAAGCCTAATTTCCCAATATTATAACGTTATTACTTAATTATTTATTTTTGTTTTTATTTTTTTTTTTGCTTTCAAATTTTGCTGCTGTTGACCGGACTCGATGAGAAACATACCGGTGAGAAAGCCAATGGTTCCTTGTGTTACAAATAAATCAGCCTGTAGAACTCGAAAAATAAGAAGAAGAAGGAGAAGAAAAAAGTACTCAATTCTACATATAGTCACCCCATTGCTATTTACCAATCGTAAATCATGTGAAACGACATGAATTTAGAAATTATTGTCAACAATTTGTCAAATATGAAAAATTTTTCGAAGAAAACAGCTATACTATACTCGTATATTGGCGAATTGTTGGGTCTGGGAAGAAGGTTAGGAGAAGCGTGAGAGTAATGACGCGAGTATATCGGTCAACCGCTCTCGCTATTTTTACAAGCCAAAAAAACAAGAAGCATTGGAGACGAAAAAGAAGAAGAAAAAAAATGAAAAAAAGCCAAGTTGAAAACGTTAGTTTGGTGCCAGGGTGGTGGTTGGTTGGCTGAATATATGGCTCTAGTACGCCGAAGCTTTGGTGGGTATACCTCTAGAACATGTAAACGTAACTTTCGCAGCATAAACCAGCCTTTACCTTTTTTTTTTTTTTTATTTTTTTTTTTTTACTACGAAGTGAAACTACATACAGAGTGGGACATAACGTCGTGAATGCGTGAGAAACTTATCGATCGTATTTTGTAATTCCAACTCTTCCACCGAAACAGTCAGTCGTTGTGCGGCTATAGAGCGGGGCGAAGTCCGCCTATGAGGTGGAATGAAAAAAAAAAAAAAAAAAAAAAAAACTAAAAATAGGGAGACAGTTGGTATACACAGGAAATAATAAAAAAGCAAAAATAATAATTAAAAATAAACAAATATTAAAATGTTTAAATACGTGAGTGTACATAGGTTTAAATAAAATTCGATTTTCGAAACGTCTGACAAGCTCAACATATACGAATATGATGTGCGGTAGTTGAAATCGTTGCTGCTACTATTTTTCGTCGTCTCAATTTAGAATTAAGCGATGAGGTGCGTATGAATTTGTGCATTAAACGATTTTTTTTTTAACGTTTTACTAGCTTGTTGTTATCTTCTGAATTTGCATAGTCAAGTGATGGTGGGATTCAGTTAATGAAGAAAATATTACGCAACTTATTATACAGGTTAGAATTTTTCTACCTTTTCAGTTATGAATAATTTCTAAAATTCTGTGTAAGTAAATAATATTACTTCAAGTAAATAAAATTGTTGGGTGGTGAAGAACTGTCTACGTCAACTATATTATACTGAGAAATACTTTATTTAGCCGACCACATAATCATGCTTATAGTAAGACAAATTTAAGTATTGGGCTATGAGCCATCCGAAGTCAGAAATGTTTTACCCAATTTCTATGCTTGGGTGGGCAGACGAACGCAAACAACTTCAGGCATCCAACAGAAAATTTAGATTTTGAAGAAACTTTTTTTGAGCAAAAATTTAATAAAAAATCAGCTATTATTAAGAAACATGGATAAATTAATTAAAAATTTAGTTGGCTGGTTGAGAAGCACCTAGTAAATTATATTAAACGCAAAGAACGATCCCGTTTGTGTACACTTCGCATATTCTCAATATATTATAGTAATTCTGACGCAGAATTTGAAATAATATTTTTGTCAGAATGTATTTTTTATGAATCGGTTTGACTCCAAAATTAACAGTAAATTTACTGAAAACCATATAAGTATATTGGTTATTACTGGCGTATGAAATGAGGTTGATGCGTGCGTGTGTGCTTTCAGACTAATTCACTCACTAGAATTTATTCTTCCTTGTGAACACCTTTAAATCCGTTTCACGTTTAATCCTTCAGAATTTTAGATGATGATTTATTCCGGCTCTATTTATAAATTTTATTTGTGTATCTTCAGGTCCAAAAATGAAGCTATATTTATGGAAATTACTTCCCCTACCCCTTCTCCAAAACTATATCAACCAATTAACCAATTTGCATGATTTTACTTTTATCAGTGTGTTTAGTAGACCCAGTTTTTATACACATTTTGTGTTTTGCTCATTGAGGAAGGGAAATATTGGGCAATTTTCAACGACACATGCGAGGAAGATGCATGAGGGTGCACTAACACTTTTTTGTCATGGCGGAGATAGTTTCATCTTGAGGGTGTTGGTCCACATCTTTGTCGCCGTCTCCTCTGACCCCATTCCCTCACAAAAACATCATCACCATCGTCGAAGGCACGTAATTTTTAGATTTCAAACTATTTTTTTTGGTTATACAGACCACCTAGACCCCCTTGTATACGACTTTGTTGCATCGCACGAAGACGAAGAATAACGCGTATCTAGCTGCCATCTTAACGAAAACACAAGAGTTAATGATTATGACCTAGGTCAAGAATGGAAAAAATCTTTGAAAATTATTCGAATCACGAATCACGAATAATTTCACTCCAGAAGTTCGAAGTGATTCGCACGTATCATTTTTACGAATCACGAATCCTCAAAGTGTCAAACGTTAAGTAATTTTGTTTGATCTTGTTATGGGAAAAAAGTTCTGAATTTTGGAGTACTTTTTGACAAAAAAAACTGTTTTATTTAGGAAAAGGAGTGGTAAAAGTTCTCTGGATAGGCTGTTTTACGAAGATGAAATTCAAAAAAATTGTTTTCAACAAGTGCCGAATTTTCTGACTAGAGAAATACAATTCTTGATTCCTTGTTCGCTGTTTCTAAATAAATGATTCGAATCTCGAATTCTCTGTTTCTTAATGTGATTCGAATCAATCACGAATCACCGAATCCTTTCACCTTTTGAAAAGGATTCGAATCCCGTTTTTCCAATGATCCTGCCCCCTTTTGCCTGGGTTGAAAAACTGTTTTTTTAGTGCATCTTCTCCCGAAAGTACCTCCTGCAAGTTCATGATAATTTCAAATCTATTTTCTGTAGCTACTAAATACGAACTATATGTATACACGTAGTGGTGGATTTACCAAGGGGCCATTGAGGCCATGTCTTATAGGCGCAAAGGCAAAAGTTTAAAAAATTACCTAATATTTTTTAAACGTTTTGAATCGACGATTTTATATTTTTCAATGATCTTTTACATTACGTTCAGCTGGCAACACTGAATTAGGGCGCAAAATTTATAGATTCTCCTCCATATTATGTATCTATAATTATACATAATTTTCAGGTGGTGAGATCAAATTTTCAATTAACTGTTTCGACTGACACATCCTTACTTACTTTATATTGTTTAGAACAAATAGGAGTACATAACAAATTTAATTAATTTTTGACGTTATCCTCATATATCGCCGCTTTCTTTCTACTATGTTTTTGAAACGGGAATGTCGATTTTTAGATCTTTGTTTTTTTTTCTCGTAAATTGAAATTTTCAACCATCCAACAGTCATTAAACGGAGCACTTTACTATATCTACTGTACTTACCGTCAACCTACTGTATATACCTATGGCTTTTACGTCTTTTACGATGCTAAATTTTAATTTTAAATTGGTCTATTTGGGTCGAGACATTCAATTGTTCTACTCTGGTGGCTCCAAATAGACATTTTAAATTTAAATCTTATTTTTAGACATTATTACAAAAATTTTAGCTCATTTTCGTTTAAATAAACTCGAAAAATATAGGATAACCTAATCGGTTGGTATACGTTCACGTAAGTGTTGGCAAAATCAGTGCGGATGTTTCTGGCGTTGATGTTAATGCACTCTTTCATCTTCTCAAGCCTAACTAATTGAAAACTTCTATGAACTTTTATTGAAATGAAATATTCTGTTATTAAAATATACTTAAATAGCTTTGTTCGACTTTTTCAGCTCAAAATGACATGTTCTGCTGGTATAAAGTTTTTCGACTCTTTTGTATCCAGTGTTCCTTTTTTGCTTAAGTAAAATGAAAACTAGGCTTCCATGGATGAAAGATCAAAGAATTTATCACTGTGGCCTAAAAATATGTAAGCCTATAATAACAAATGTTCCTCTGCAAAGTAGGTGTATAGAAGTATCCAGAAGTTAAACAGTATACTAACGGGATCGATTTTTGTGTTCGAAAAAACAAAAAAGTTCATTTCGTAAAATGCTGAGTTATGGTCCATTCCAATTGATATGGCCCCAAAGTAGGAGGAAATTACAAATCTGGTGTAACTTCTCCAAAAATCGACAAAAATAAACGAAATTCAGTATAGGGGAGTACGTATTCATGTCATTTATCACTTAACTTTAAAACTTTCACTCAGGAAGAGAAAAGGGGTTGCTACTTTTTAAATTATCTTATCTTTTTAACACTTCGTTGTACCAAAAGATGAATGCAACCATTTGATTTGGAGAGAAAAAATACACATCTTGAGTCTAGGTAACTTACCTTTGTATGAAAATTCAATAGTTTTCGAGTGTAGCCTGAACTTGTAAAAAAATTTAGTCAAATTTTAATTTTCAACTCTGATTTTCTCGGAAACTATTGAGTTTTTACGGACAGGTAAAGTAGAAATTTTCTGATACGACGAGGGGCCAAAAATATATGGCTTTTTAAAAAGTGATTACCTTCTCTCTTTTCCCAAAATAGGGGAAAAGCTTTAAAACCTAGAGGAAATTAAATAACATAAATACCTGTCTTCTCCTATGCTGAATTTCGTTCATTTTTGTCAATGTAACGAGAATATTGGTTACAAAATAATTAAATACTCGTAAATGTTAAGAGGTTGTATTAAACAAGATATAAAACGGTGAAATAAGTTACATAGGTAAGTTACAGTAGGAATAATAATATTAATAGAGAAGAGAAGGTAGAGAAGGTAAAATGTACATGGTTATATGAGTTTTTATAGCTAGAAGTTTTGGGAGGAGAATATGGCGATTTCTTGGAGAGTGGAAATGGTAGTGATATGATTGGAGAGTTATGACAATACAAGTTTAGATATTGTCCAATAGGAGTTTAAGGAAATGACATAAATGATGATTTTGGGTATTTGCAATATCTGCAGAATAGTTTCATAGAAAAAAGTTGTTATGAAAAGTGTATTTATGTTTGTTTATAAACATTGAATGTAGAACAACTGAGTCAGTAAAGGCAAGTAAAGACTTGTTTACATGACGTCAATATAATGAGAATTGTTTTAGGTGATTGATATATATGTGAAATATATATATAAGAGAGAGATATTATGAATGATACGAAATTATTATTACATAATAATGCTAGGGTATTTTGAAATTCATTGTTTTAGATAAAACATGAATTTGAATGAAATGAAAGTAAAAGTGGAAGGATATGGGAATACGGAATATAGTAAATATACAAATGTATAAAATTCATAAAATTTTGTAAATAACATAAAATACATAATATTCATTAAATTTCCAAGTTTTAGAAATAACAAGTTTGTATCGATGTATAAATGTTTTTCATAATATAAATATTCATTGACAATATATATATATAAATTTGACATTATTCTTTTTCTTCATTTGATTACAATTTCTTTATCTAAGCTTTGAGCTTTTGTTTTTATAGGGCTTGTTAATTCATTTAGTAACTGAGTTACATGTTGACTTTGTATTGGTTGTTTAATATAATTGAAAAATAGATATAATAAAATTATTATAATAATAAAATTTAAACTTAACCATATTAATACAAATAGTTGGATTAAAGTTAAAGAACTGTTCTCACTGAATTTATGATATTTTATTTCTAAATTATCGAGTTTATGTTGGAGTTCGTTGGTTGGGGTTATAGGTGAGAAGTGTGGAACATACATGGTCCAGTTGGGGTTATAAGCATTGATGCTTGGTAATGCTATAGTATTTCTAATATTGGAATCTACGATTACGTCGTATTTTGTCCATAATAAAGGAATATGATGTTCAATGGTTACATCATTGGACATATCCAGGGGGCAAGGAAATCCTGGAGGGATGATAACCTCTGAATATCCATTGGTGTCTTTATTTAAGACTTTGATGTGACAGGGTACTGTCAATAAGATGGTTCCTGGAAGATTATTGTCGATATTTATGGTATTAAGTTCATTTGAAACTATATCATATATAGAAAGTGAATTGTGATTAGCGATGGCAAATTTATTTTGGGAAAATTGGTGGACTAAGATTTTCTTATTATTGGTTTCGCATCTGAAAATACATGATTTTATAAGTTCTTCATAGGGTTTTTTAAGGAATAAGGTTTTAGCACATGAAGAAACTTTATCTGAACCTCTGTTATCTGGGAGATAGCATAGGGGTTTTTCTGGGTTACAGTAATGTAAATCTGTTATTGAAATATATCGTACTGAATTATCTTCTGAATTATGGATAATAATAGAAGGTTCTTGATCCCATGAGCATAGATTGTCATTGTGAGATCTGAAGGTTAGGGGAATGAATTTATATGCTGAAAAAATAGCATTAAGTTGTTTGATGGGAACTTTAAGTTCAATTTCTATATTATCATTGTGAACATTACAATTGATAAGATCTAGATGATAATAGTTGAGATAATCGTGTTCAGGATACAATTGAGGATGGTAAGTTGTGATCTTTACATGCATTAAGCACGTAGCTTATCTTCATGGAATGTTGAAGGTAAGAATTATAGTACATTCGTACTGAATTTTCATAATTGGTAACTTCACCAATAATAAAATTTTCTTCGTTGATATTACTTAGAGTATTTTCTAGATATTTCTTTGCATGAAAGAAATCGTTGTAAAAATATTGAAAGTTTTCTGTGAAGGATTTTAAATTTTCGGTGATGTTAAGTAGGGTTGAATGATCTTCTAATACTGCTGATTTGAGAATATCATATTGGGATTTGAGGGAATGTTCGTTGTCTAAGAGTGATTGTCCATCTCTGTAGGTTAATACTCTATAGCATATGGAGAGAAGATCTCCGAAAAAGTCTCTGACTTTTGTCACGACAGTTTCTCTTTTACTGTGTAAATGGTTTGGTTTGGGGTAAAAATCTTCTATCAGTGCGAGATTTGATTCGATGAGAGATTCGAATAAGATACTATATCTTTTTGAGATTCTGTGTAGACGGCATTTTAATTCGTCCCAATTGCAATTATCTTTGTATTTAGTATAAACATGCGTTCGTATGAACTCTGCTGAATCCGTTAGGTTCAATTGTACCGTATACAGAATTGGTATGGTTTGCTGATATATGCAAATATGATCGTATTCTTCGAAATAGGCTCCTGTTGAAGCGGTAATAGACGTTTTAAAGGGTCTATTTGCTTTTATGCTGATTGATAGTTGAATTGATAGAAGAGTCAAATGTATCAAAAAGAAACGGTATCTGCAACATACAAAAATAGCAAGATGTGAATGGTTTGCAGAAATTAAAGTACCGTAATTAAATTATAGGAATTATGTTTGATGGTCTATACCAAAATTTGAAAAAGTCATGTACTGTTGAGTTAGGGTGATGTCACTAATTTGATCGTGTGTGATTTAATTGTGAAAGGGGGATTATCGTATGGATATTTAATGATATGGAATTGAACTAATAATTCAGTTCATCTTCAGCTT
The DNA here is from genome assembly GCA_011428145.1 of Ericerus pela. Classification (NCBI taxonomy): domain Eukaryota; kingdom Metazoa; phylum Arthropoda; class Insecta; order Hemiptera; family Coccidae; genus Ericerus; species Ericerus pela. The sequence continues at coordinate 28,366 of WOFM01002012.1, forward strand.
TTGTTTCGTGTCTTAGTCGAAATAATTTTTCATGATTTTCGTGTGCTTTATTGCTGTTTTTTTGTTCTTGTGTTTCAAAAATCTAACGAATACTATTTTCGTGTTTTTTTCTCGAGAGAAAATATATTTGCGAAATCGTCGAATCTTTTTTAAAAAAGAAAACTTAAAGCAAAATAATTTTTTATTTTTTGCAATTTTTATTTTCTCTTGTTGTGATTGGAAAATTTTTGATAAAATTTATTTTTTTGTTTTTGATTTTTGTGCATAATTCGCTTTTTGTTTATGAAACCTGTTGGGTTTTGTAAATCTGAAATACAGTTTACAGATGTGGTAAGTTGTTACGATTATATTCGAAAAATGGAGTAAATCCAAAAGGGGTTAAAAAAATTGCGTTCGGACTCGAGAGGGAAAATGCTATCTAAAACTGAATGTAGATATCCTGAAAAATCATTCGACGAAAAGGTTCAAGACCTTGTCGAGATGAGGGGTGCTAGAAGTGTTTTGGATAGTCGAATTTTTCCGAGAGGTGGTGTTGCGCTCGCTGATGAGACTGTTACGTTTGATGACATAACACTCGATCTGATATCAGCGTGGATAGGGTGTCGATGCTATCACCGAGCCTTGTCTGTAATACACAGACAGGTGTGGACGATGGTGAATTATGTCACTCATCCGAACCTACCTTCATGGCAAGAGAGCCAGAAGATGAGGTGGGGTCATACTGATCATGTGAACTTTTGTTCAATCAGATGGATGCATCTCTGCGATCTTACAGTGTGCGATGAGGTTGTGGTGTTTGTCTGTGGTTTGTTGTCGTCGCTTGCTCCATACATTCCTAATGGTGTAGAGCTGAAAATTGGTGGCTCTTTTGCTTTGTCCAAAGCAGAGGAGCCAACTCCTGAGTGTGCTGTTCCTCTGTCATTTTTTACAGGGGTGTTAGCTTCGTTGCTGATGATACAGCACAAGACTAACTAGATCGTGGAGTGTCGGTTCCTACATCTACAAAACGTGGATGTTATTCACATGACTCGAGATGGGAATCTCCATCATTTACGTGAATACATTAGGGAGAAATGAGGATCTACAGTGGAGATAACACCTGCTTCCAACTTCGTAATATTCAAACAAATATTGCGACCGGGTTATATGATTGGTCTTGCCAACATACGTGAGTGGGTAGTTATACCACATGTGGATACCAGATATCCTTAATTGTTAACAGGGGCTACTCAATTGAAAGAGGAGTTAAGTGCTCTATGCTATAGGGATGTAGACTACGTTCCTATCACTAGACGTGAGAAGGATGATAAGTCTATTCAGGTGGATGTCTCGAATATGAAGAAGGATCCTAGCAACAAAATACTTTAGGCTAGTCCGAAGGCATTGATAGCAACTGGAATTTCTTCTTCTGTGAGGGACAATCCCCGAGTTGAGTTAACTCGCGTTGATACGCTGAATACGTGTGGTGAGGCAATGCGTACTGAACAACATTCGACAAATGCCAGCATTTTCAAGGTTGTTGCTTGCGCAAACAAGTCCTTGAACCGCGCTACAACTCCTGAAATGTATCCGACTTCTGAAACTGAAGAAACTAGCAGGGAGAAAGATGAGGAATTTGCTAGACGGGTCGAAAGATTAAGAAAGCAAATCCAGGACGATAAAACAAGGAGAGTTTCTCCTGGGAATGTTCTAACGAGGAGGGCTACTCCGGTGCCTATTCCATCTCTGCCTTATATATTTTCTGGAAGAGATTGGGATGCTTCGAGAGAAGACTCTGAGCATCGTAGCAGAATATTTATTCCGATACATCCGTCGAAGTCCGCGATGGCCAGACGTGAAGGTTGTCATCCATACAAGAATGTTTGAATTTCGAACTTCAGTGAAAATAGTTGGTGAGTAAAATTATTAATTATTAATTAACATCTTAGAATATAATTTTTTTCTTATTCACAATTTAATAAATTTCATTTTCTTCATTTTATTTGACATGTGTGTGCAGTTTTTATTAACATTTAATTTTCATAATTCTTCATATATAATTTTTATATGCTCTTTTTTCTTAAATTTAATTGATGTTCCTTTCGTATTTATTTCCCTTGGTTTGAGATAATGAGATGTTGATGGTTGAAGATATGTTCTGTGTGATTGGAGTTTTTTGAATTTTGCATATTCTCGATGTGTTGTATGAGGATTGGAAGGATAATTTATGTTTTTACAAGGTAAAATATTTTGGAGTGAGTATAATGATAACATGTGTAGAAATATGTACGCGGATAAAATATATATATGTACATGGGTAAAATATGGATAAAATATATACAGGGGTTAAGGTATATATATGGATAATATAAACGTAAAGATTTTTTAGCCTATGGGGTTTTTTCTAGGTCTACCTGGTTTACATTTCATGGCTTTTTCTATATCAGATTTTGCATCTTCGTCATTTTCTTCATCTGATACGTCTTCTAATGTAGGTTTTTCGTAAGATTTGTTATCCTTGGGAATTTTAATATCTTCAAGTTTGGAATGTATTTTAATTTCTGGAGGGATAATATCTTCGTTGGTATTGTCTTGTCTTTGGTAGTAGGGAATTAATCTTCTGACATGAAGATTTTCTTCTGTCAGTGGTAGGTTTTTGTTCGTATACTGTACTGTATAGTTAAGATCTGAGTTTTTCTTCACTATCCTGAATGGTCCTTTGAACTTGAATTTGTTCTTCACAACGTTTTTATTTTGTCGAATTAAAACTAGGTCATTGGTTTTAAATTCATGAACTACTTTGTTTTTGTTGTAGTTGTGGGAATTTATATCTGCTGGTTTCTGTTTTAATTCTGCAATGTTATTTTTTGTAGTCTGCAAATTATCTAGAACGTTTTGAAGTTTGGTCATTGGCTTTGTTGTTGGTATCGCGTATTTGTTTTCTATCGTTGTTTGTGGATTATATCCGTGAAGAAAGAAATATGGAGAGACATTGTTGAGGTAGTGTATGGGTGATGTATTATATGCATACACGACATTGAAGAGTGTGTCAATCCATTCTTCTTCTGTTTTTGGATTATACTTTGTTAAGCATTTTTTTATTATGCCATTAGTTCGTTCAACTAGTCCTTGGGTTTGTGGGCTATATGCTGATGAGTGTATTATTTTGATGTTATTTTCTTTACAAAATTATGTACGAGGTTGTTCCTAAAATGTGTGCCATTGTCACACGATATTATTTTAGGTTTTCCGTGTGTCGTCATAATTTTTTTAATAAATTTGATGACACTTTAGGCGTTAGGATGTCTCACAGGTTCTACAATGCAAAAGTTTGTGCATCTGTCTACTCCTACAATGATATATCTTTTTTTGTAGTCGTCAAATTTTCCTACAAAATCTATTTCGATGTGGGAAAATGGATCGAATTCCTTGATAGGAATTGGTTTCATCATTCCTATTTCTTTCGGGTTTCGTTGATTCATTTGGCATTCATGACATGAGTTGATATAGTCATTGACTTTTTTGACTATGTTAAGCATAAAATATCTTGATTTGATTTTTTCCAAAGTTTTTTGTCTTCCGAAATGTCCTCCGTTGATGGGATCATCATGCATTTCTTTCAAAATGCTATGAGTTAATGCATCAGGTATAACAGGTACATCCTGATATGGATTACTATTTTTTGATTTTTTCTTGTAAATAATATCGTTTTTTCCTAGATAATATTTATGTGCATGTCTTTCTATCTGCTTTATTAGTTGTCTATCGAAAACAAAGTCTTTTACAAGAAATTTGTAGATTTGTCTTCAGTAATCATCTAACTGTTGATAATCAGCTAGGGTTTCTATAGGAATATCTTTTCCGTAAACTAATGTTTTTATTTCTCCTTTTTTAGGGATTTCATTTTCTTTGATTCCATCTTTATTTTTTCCTGTTATTGGGTTGAAAATGTTTTCTTCTTTTTGTTTTAAATTTTCTTCTTTATTTTTTGGAATTTATTCTTTTTTCTTCTTTTTCAAAATTTCAATTTTGATAGGTTCTGTTTTTGTAGCAGATGATCTTGTTATGACATTAACATTTTTGTCTTCTTCTTTTTCTTCTATTAAAAATTGTCCTAATTTGAAACGTAAGGAATTGTTATCATTTTTGAACGGTCTAGACAAAAAGTCTGCCATTACGTTCTCTTTTCCTGATATATGCTTAATATCGAATGTGAATTCTCCTAATTTTGATACGAGTTTCGCTAGACGTGGTGATGGTGTTTTCATCCTATGTTGGTAGGTTAAAGGTTGATGGTCTATGTAGATAATAAAGTCTGTTCCTAGTAGGAAATCTCTGAAATGTTGACATGATTTTGTTATGACAATCATTTCTAAGTCGAATGAGCATAGATGTTGTTGACATTGTTTTATTTTTTCTGAATAATATCCTATTGTGTATTTTTTTCCAGTTGTAGGGTCAATTTGACAACAAACTGCTCCTACAGCTTCTTTCGATGCGTCAACTTCTAGAAATGTTGATGCTTCTGGGTTGTTAATTTGGAGAACTGGTTTTGATAGTAATATGTTTTTCATTGTATCAAAGCATTTTTGATGTTCTTCTTTCCAATCTATTTTTTTGTTAGGCTTACTGTCTTTTCCTTCTAAGATTTTCATGATGGGTAACATTTGTTTTGTGAAATGTGGTATCATTTTTCTGTTGTATCCACACATTCCTATAAATCTTCTTACTTCCTTGAGTGTTCTTGGCGGTTGTATGTTTTTTATAGCTTCTATGTTTTTTGCTAAAGGTTCTAATTTTCCATGATCTATTTTATGTCCTAAAAGTTCTATCGAGTTTTCTAAGAAATAGCTTTTCTTGGTTTTTACTCTAAAATTGTATTTTTTTAATCTTTTCAAAATTTCTTCGGTATTTTCTAAACATTCTTCGAAAGTTTCTCTGAATACACAAATGTCATCTATGTATACTATGACTTTTTTCCATAGGATATCGTGAAATATGTCTACCATTGCTTTTTGGAAGACTGAAGGGCTTAAGCTAGGTCCTTGAGGCATGCAATTAAATACATATCCTACTCCTTCGATGTTGATTCCTATTATTGGTTTGGATTCTGTAAGGTTTGTAGATATATCGTCTCATAAGGATTTATAATATAATCTGTATTGGCACGTATTAATGTTACTTGTTCTTCTTCTGGTCTATTAATTGATGATTTTTTTGGAATTGATATTGATATGGTTCTATCTTCACATGGAATTGAAAATTTTCCATTGGAAAAATCTATGATTGTCCTATATTTCTCTAGGAAATTGTAACCTATAATAATGTTTTCGATTAGATCCTCTACGATATATGCTTTGATCGGAAATGAACGTCCTTTAAAGATAATTGGAATTGTTGAAACTCCTTTTATTTTGAGTTGAATTTCATTTGCTGCATATAATGTATCGTAAGTAGGTTCTAACGTTACATTTTTTACAATTTTTTGATGTATGAGTGTTGATTCTGCTCCACAGTCGATAGGACCATAGGTATCAATACCTAGAACATTGCACGGTAGGTACAAGCAACATTGGATTTCATTTTTTTCACTTGGTGCTATAATTGTGATGTTTGGTTTTATAGGTATTTTCATACTTCTTCTTGACATCTCCGATTTGTCAATTAATTTAGGTGGTGGTTCACCTGCTTCCCATACAACATGATGTTGGTTGGTTGCCGGGGCATCTACTCGTTTTTTGGAACGGTAGTGCTCTGTTGTGGGTAAGTCATAGCTGGGATGTTATTCTGTGGGTTTTGAATAACATTCTGGTTTTTTGTAATACCTTGAGTATTCTGGGTTGGTACATACATCATAGGAATTTGGTTGTTATAATTTTGATATTGGGGATAATTATTATAACTATTACGATAATATCCTCTTTGAAATCTATTGTTTTGATTTCTAAAATTATTTCCTCTGTAATTTTGATTTGGAAAATTTTGATTTTGGTTTGGAGGTTGGGAGGGATAATTATTATTATTATTATAATTATTTCCATTATAATATCCAATTCCTCTGCTTCTTCCTCTGAAGTTTCCTTGGAAATTATTTCCTTGATTATTAAATTTTTGTGATGGATTAAAATTATTGGAATTATTTTTTTGAGTCATAATTGCTGCTGTTAGTTTCTTGATTTCGGCAATTATATTAGGTTTTTCTTTTTCTTCGGATTTTTCTTCCTCTTCTTCATTGTCTTCATCATCATCTTTCTTCTTTACAGCATTAATTTGTTTTTTTGAAGATGTTTTTATTTTTTGTAATTCATTATTTGCTTCTTCCATCGCTATTCTGTAGGTTTCTTATTGTTTTTTTACTTTTCCTAATTCTGAAGCGAAAATAGGATCTACAGGTATTCTTGTTTTATCCTTACAATATAGATAATCATCGAAAGCTATGTGTAATGCTTGTAGGGTTTTAGGTTTTGCTTTGACTATGTGTTCTCTTTCTTTTTCTCCTATAGATCTGTAGATGTGATCTATAATTATTTCTTCTGTGATGTCTGGTTCTATTTCTTTTAGGGTATTTGACACAAATATTACAAAATCTACGAAATCATCGTCTCCTCTATATTGACGTTTACATAACCTTTCTCTTAATTAAGGTTTTGTTTTTCTAAAAATTTCTTCTAATTTTGGTTTTAAAATTTTCCAATTTATTAACGTATCATCGTCTGAAATTAATTCGTTAAAAATTATTTGTGCATTTCCTGTAAATGCAATTTTGATTTTTTTCATTTTTATGGCATCATCTGTCCATCCAAAAGCTTCGCATTCGTTTTTGAATTGCTTTAGGAATGTTTTTATATTTTCTGAAGATGTGTTCGAAAATGTTGAAGGTCTGATATTAGAATTTATTTCGTTAGCCATTTTTATTTTTTCGGGTATTCTAAATGATTTGTTTATATCTTTTAGAGGTGATACTAAATCTATTAAAGATTCTTGTGAACTAATCTCTATTGGTTTTTTTTTTCAGGTTCTGTTTTAGATTCACTTGTTAATTTAAATGTGTTGTTTTTATCACAGGTATTTGATATTAATTTTATGGCTTTATTTTTAGCTTCACGATTAATTTTTAAAGGTGATATTAAATCTATTACGTTATCTTTTTTAAGGAGAGTGTTAATTATAGGATCTGGATGAGATTGGATATAGAGACTGATGGCTAATTGGATTTCTGGTCTAGAATTTTCTGAAGGAAAGGGTTGAGGATTTATATTTGACCATGGATTTTTTAAATCTTTGTTTGTTAAGGATGTAATCCAGTGGTTAGCTTTGAATGAAGGTGCGTTTGGAGTTACTTGAATATCCCAATCTTCGTTGTGCATGGGTTTAATTTTTGTAAACTTACAGGATTTTGTTGTTTCTTTTGTTTCCACAGGCGTTTTGGATTCTGCACGTGGTTGATGATTGCACGATAGCACTTCAAATGGTTTCCTTGGACAAAAAGATTTTTGATGGTTCCGGAAATTTTTTATTTTTTTTGAAAAAATATTTTTTATTTTTATTCTGCACAAAAATCTTTTACACTTTCTGTAAATTAGTTCAATAAAATTTCTATAAAATTTCACACTTTTTTAGAATTTTCTTTGAAAAAACAAAACACAGGATTTTTTATGTTCGGGCGCCAATATTTTGTAACGAGAATATTGGTTACAAAATAATTAAATACTCGTAAATGTTAAAAGGTTGTATTAAACAAGATATAAAACGGTGAAATAAGTTACATAGGTAAGTTACAGTAGGAATAATAATATTAATAGAGAAGAGAAGGTAGAGAAGGTAGAGAAGGTAAAATGTACATGGTTATATAAGTTTTTATAGCTAGAAGTTTTGGGAGGAGAATATGGCGATTTCTTGGAGAGTAGAAATGGTAGTGATATTGGAGAGTTATGACAATACAAGTTTAGATATTGTCCAATAGGAGTTTAAGGAAATGACATAAATGGTGATTTTGGGTATTTGCAATATCTGCAGAATAGTTTCATAGAAAAGAGTTGTTATGAAAAGTGTATTTATGTTTGTTTATAAACACTGAATGTAGAACAACTGAGTCAATAAAGGCAAGTAAAGACTTGTTTACATGACGTCAATATAATGAGAATTGTTTTAGGTGATTGATATATATGTGAAATATATATATATAAGAGAGAGATATTATGAATGATACGAAATTATCATTACATTCAATTTGTGGGGAAGTTATAGGTACCTACATTAGATTTTTGATTCCATCTCCTTTTGGGGGCCTATCACTCGTAAAGAAAGCATTTATTAGGCTCAGAATTTTTCAAGACAATTTCTTTTTTTTCGACCCCATAAATCGATTCTGGAACTTGGAAGTTATGCCTTTCAAGTCCGAACACTCTGTAAATTTAATGTTAGCAGACGGTGAAAAATAACTTTTAAAAAATTTTACTTTCTTGAAATAGAATTACAAATAATACTTTCAAATTCCAATATTACAACTGTTTTCTTCTCTGCAAAAATGAACGAAAATGATTTGAAAAATATTTGAAATTGATACCTACTTACCGTATTAGCACGTCATTAAAGAAAACCTACTATATTATAGACTACAGGCCTGCGTATTTTGATGTTGTTTATAGTCTGCCGAGTAGCGATGAAAAAAAATTCTAACAGTAAATTATTTTTCTTAGCCTATATACTTCAATACCTGTGACGTTCAAAATAATTTTATCTGTAGGGCTAGACCTTTTAAGAATTAATGAAAGAGATTGTTTTGCTGCCGAATATTTTGTACTTCTGAAAGAAATAATATTTTCTTAGGATATTTTAAAGAAAGGAGATTATTTGAAAAAAGTTATCTCGGTCTCGGACATCGCTTACGTGAATCTTTTTCAAGAATATTTTACAAAATATAAGAAATAATATGCAGGTAATGCTGTAATATCAAAATTGATAAGAAATATACACGGGTACCACTATTCCCCTTCCGCCGTAAATTTATTTACCATTTGACATTTTTAAATTCAGCTATACTACCAAGGAGAAAAGTCACTAGATTTTTTTTAACGCTGTGGCTATACTGTGTGGATTAGTAATTAAGTAGATAGTGTGCAGTGCATAGCCAGAATAGCACTTACCGTAGTTTTCAATCGATTTTTCCCGAGGAAATGTACGAAGGTACAGTGAGGTAATTTCTAAACTATAAATGAATAAAACCAAAGAATATTTAGAGGTAGACCACAGACAGGAGTTGAGTAACTACTAATTTTTCAGAAAGGAGAAAAAATCATTATTGCATTTACAGAGGCGAATTTATAAATTTGGAGCCCTAATTCAAGTTTGCCGGCTAAAAGAATGTAAAATATCATTAAAAAATACAACGTTTCGAATTCGAAACAAATAAAAAAATAATAATTTTGCACCCTTTTGCCTTTGCGGCTGTAGACCGCGGCCTCCTGGTAAACCCGCCACTGTGTATTTATTATAACTAACAATAAACGAAACGTGAAAAGTTATCTTTTCCCTTTTCAGTCACGGATGTTGTTATTTTTCTGCCAAACCAGTGGACCCATTTTCTTTTTTCACAACTTTCTGCTTTTTCTCGGAGAGAAAGGGAGAAGAAAGAGAGTGTACGGAAGAAAAGTCTCTCAGAATAGATACTCCTTCGCGTGGTCCCACCCCTGCTTAAAAAAAAAAATATAATAAAGCAAATTCTATGCTAAGGCAAGGTCGACGTTACTAATGCGGGTTGTTACGATTTTTCAGGGATCGAGCGATGTTCGGCGAATAATGGAGAAACGGATTCGCGTTAAAGATTTGGCGCCGTTCGCATCCATCGAAGATCTTGGAAGTGATGAACGTGAAAGTCCACTAGAAGGAGAAAAACATAAAATAACTTTGGCCAATATTGATGAGGACGCCAAAACGTCGAAAATAACGCCGACAATGATGACGTCTGCGACCACAACTACAACCACAAATACTTCGATGCTTAAAATGAATCTTAATGTGACGAGTACTACGCCTAGAATTGATATATCGCGAGCAAGTAGCTCTTCCCATCAAGACGATAGTAGTCCTGAAAGAGAACTGATTTTAGGTGAGTTGAGAATACCATAATTATCTTATTGGAAAAATTCCCTTTCTTTGTCCCGCAGAAGTCGTAGCCTAATCAATTGAGGTTAAATATACAGGTATATATCTCTCTATAATATCATCTCTGCTTCCTAGTTCGTCTTCAAAAGAACTTGAAGCTAAATTCATCGACTGAAGTTAAAAATCAATGATAAACTACAAGTTTTTCGGTTCTCCTCTGTGTTATAGAGATAGTTTTTTAAAATAATTTACATTAGGCCTGAAGTTTTGTACCAGATACAGTATTAAATGTGTTAGGCGACCACCATACTAGTACATTAATAAAGCATGACTTGAGTCCCATTGAGCTTCGCTGATAATAAATTAATTCACCTTTGTTGGCTTTTTTTCTCAAATTCAGGCGCAGCAAAAGATTCAAAACTTGAAATTGAATTTGGTGAAGACAAGATTGCATCCGAATTGCATAGTAGTACTGAGGAACTTTCATTCCACGATAATGAAGAAATAGATAAGAATCGTCTGAAGAAGTCTCGCGCCGTTTCAGTAAGTAGATCTCATCTTCTGAGACGAAAAAAATAGCTGTTTATGTTCTCGAAAATATATATTTCCTTTTACATTTAAATTTTAATTGTTGGCATTATGTAGGGCGTTTCCTGAGAAACCCTCCGTATTTCAAAAGTAGGTAGCACCTCTCTAAAAAAAATGAAACATGTTAAAAAAACATATGCCTGTTTTCAGGTATACCGAAAGCATGACATTAAAGAAATTTACTCTAAAACTGTTATTTGACAGTATGTAGATCCGTAATACTCATCACGAAGAACATAAAAGAGGTCCTCTTCACATTTATCTTTTCTTTAAAAACTTTATAGCCAAATTGAAAAATTGAGTTAATATTTCTGATTTTTTTGGTAGCCTAAATACAACTTTAGGATCCCCTTGTCCAAGGTAGGGTAAAAGTGAAGAGGCATTTTTTGTTTTTCGTGGTTAGATCTATTGGTCTACGCTCTACAATGAACACAGTCATAAAACAATTTTAAAGTAAATTTCCTATTTTGCACGCCTAGCTACTTAAATTTTTTGACTGGAATAGTGGGTACCTATAAGTAACCTAATTTATAATACGAAATTTGCATACATATAAATCATTTAGACACTCTTCCTATCATCCATCCACAGTCCCTTATCATAGAACGAATTAAAGACTTTTTTTATGTTAAGTAGAATGGTATCAATAATTTTTAAAATCAAAAAAAAAAAAATCATCAAACTGAATGACCATGTAGAATACTTCGATTTTCTGAGTGAGTTCTCATTTATAATACTTTATGTAGGTACCGCTGCTAATCACAATATATGTAGGAGTGTTTTGTAAGAGGATTTGCGTAGAATAAATTGAATTTTTCTTCCTTCCCACCCTTCACCCACGTCTATCCCACTTTTCTTCTCCTCTTTTCATTCTTGTATTCTCTCCTTTCATTATCTCCTACATTTCCAGTCGGTCTTTTCAAAATGGCAATCATTAATCTTTTTCCCACGTACATAAACGAAAACAAAATATCTTTTCACCAAAAAAAAATTTTTCTACACAATAATAGATGTTCTTTTTTATGGTTTTTCAAACTTAAATTTTTTTATGGTTGAAAAAACAATTTAACAGACCTACAAAAAATATCTTCATGTTTTAGAATACCTACTGATGTTAGGTCCAAATAAATTTTTCATTTATTGCCTGGAGAGGATTTTTTTTTTTCTTTTTGTTTCACTGCCTAAACCAATAGATTCCACAGGTTGAGCAAGCTAAGTCTTTGCCAGAAATTTTTCAGTGTTGAGAAGTTTTTATAATAGACATTTCTGATATTTTTTCTTCTCGAAAAGGGAAATTTTAATTTTGACAAACAAATTACCATATATTGTGATTCGTTTTGAACTGTCTATGCGTCTTAAGGTTAATTCAATCAATTCGATAATTTAAAACAAAAAAACTAAAACAAGATTCTTTACCGTGTATCCTAAAAGCTTATACCTTTTACCTGTGTGAGATGAGTCCATTTTTCCAGTTAAAATTAAATGAGTCGAATTAGGACGGAAGACGCGAATTTTTCTCTCAAAAAATTATTTTTAACGAAACCTACTGATTTTGTTTGAACGTATATTGAAGCTTCACTCTCTACAGTGATAGAGGCGGCATTATTGTTGAAACACCAGTCATCTTTGAAACTCCGTATCTAATAAAAATAGCAAGCCAAATGGCTGAAAAGTGTTGAAAAATTCAAATCTCACTTGATAACAAAAGAGAAAAAAGTTTTAGTTCTTCCACCAATCCATTGTGTTTTCTCATTTTCTTCAAATGTTTTGAATACGAGATTATCTATACGTGATCATTAATGAAATAAGGGTTGCATAAGATAGTAAACTTTGAATAAAAAAATGTTGTCGATCGTTCTTATCCGCAGAAATTTTTGAATGAGATAAAGCCTGCAAAAAAGTCTAGAATTGAGAATGGACATGTCATTGGCGCTTTGGAAAATCCGTCATTTTCAAAACGTCGCTGACACTTAAGCAAGAGCCGACAATCAAGAAAACGAAACAAAAAGTTTCAACTAGCCGTAAAATTTTAATAATTTTCTAATGAACTCAAACGAGTCTAAGGAAATTTGAAAATTATTGGCTAATTAGCCTAGTACTGACTAGGCTTAATGTTATACGCCCAAATCTACTTAGGCTAGTTACAAAAAGGTTGCAATTAGCCTGAATTCATCAGGCTAATTGAAAAAATTAATTTAGATCGTCTAAAATTTCGGGTCTTTGTTAAATGACGGCGTCCTTCGTTAAATGACTAAAATTTCAAATTGACTATTTGTATTCAGGTCTGTTATAATCCTTACAGAACGAACCAGGCTTATAAAAAAAGTAATGATGATAAATCCATTCCCCCATTCAGACTAATGTCGTTCTGTCTTATCTCGACTTATCTGAAACGAATGAACCTACTTTACATTTACATATGATGAACGATTTTTTTAAATTATCTTTTAATACGAGTGAATACAAAATTTTGAATTACAGTGCCTTTTGAAAAGGACATAATATTGAGTGGTAGCCTTTTTGTTCCTAATAAGCGGTGTCCTAATTAAAAAGTGTTGAGAGTTCAAATGAAATAAAAAAGTAAAAAAAATTAATGGTGTATTTCAGTATTGGATTTCTGGTACAATCACATTAAAAACAGTTAAATTATTGAATAACTATCAATATAATAAACATAGAACCCATTTTTAAAAGATAAAATACGACAAAAATTATTCATTAAAAGTTAAATAACAATTATTAGGACAAAATCCAAGGCGCATGCGCCACTACCCACATGGCCACACAAATACATGAAAAAAATATAAAAAGAAAAATAATTTTTGTTTATTTCCACCCAATCAACAAATTCTACGTTGTCACAGTAACTATGACAGTTGAAATCCAGGGCAGGCTTGAGCCAAAGCACCGCAAGGCAGTGCTTTAGGGCTTGTATTCTATATACCTACATATTATATTTATGACAAAAATAAAAGATAACTGGGGGTTTTGGTTGGAAGAAGTTGGTAGGAGATACTTTTTTGCAATAGTTCAAGGGCAATTTTTCCTTATTTATGGACTTCTTTTGTCCAGATAAACCGATGCATTGTCCGCAAAAAGTGGTCTGATTTCATATAAATTTACATGATTTGTTTTGGGACTCTCCAGATTTGTCCCAATTAAGTGGTTGTTCCCTTTATTTTCTATTTTCTAAAATATATTTTTTTTATACAAAAAAAAAGAAAAAAAGAATGCTGTGCTTAGGTTTATTGTATTTAATTTGTAATGTCAGGTATCCTTTTTTTTAGGGAATGTATCACTTCACAATGGGCTCAGTCATTTAAAAGAAAGGGTCAAAATTTTAGATCATCTAAATTAATTTTTTCAATTAGCCTGATGAATTCAGGCTAATTGCGACTCCTTCATAACTAGCCTAAGTAGGTTTAGGTGTAGAACATTAGGTCTAATTAGTAATTAGTACTAGGCTATCTGGCTAATCATTTTTGAATTTCTAACTAGCCTAAACTTATTTGGGTTCATTTGAAAATGACAAAAATTATAAGGCTAATTGGAACACGTTATTTTCATTTGCTGAATTATCAGCTGTTGCTTAAATGATGTGGACGGATTGCAAAGTGCCAACGACAGATACATTTAGAAAGAAGTGAACTCTTCATTCTTTTTCGATTTTAAAAATCATAATCAATAATCAAGTTATTCAGGTTCAATTTTATTTTTCAATTATTTGCTGAATAGCAGAACAATTATTTACTTGATAGTCATTAAGTTCCCCTTTAAAAAAAAAGTGTGCGTCAGCTGGGTGGACTGAAACATTTAATGTAGAACACATTTTAATAGCTGTTAAATGAAACATCAGCTCTGTTAGAGAAAGTAAGTTTTTGAAAATTATAAAATTAATCACTGAAAAGTTATTATTAAATTTTGTAACTATTAATGTGAAATTACCCAACTAAAAATAATCATCTCCTCCAAAATCTAAACAAAAATTAACTTTTGGAAGTAACTTCCCGCCCATCCTCACTAGAATTGTTAGTATGTTGCAATAAATTATAGTTGATATTTTTGACAAATTTTTTAGTTATTGGTTCAAAATCAAGCATTTTATAGCCAAAATAATACCCAAAATAGCGGAACTGTAAATACTGTCCACCTGATCTCCACCAAAATCAGTAACATGTTAGAATAGTTCATAATGAATATTTGTTCTGATTTACATTCCTATTGGTCCAAAATTAAGCATTTCATAGCAAAAATAAAAATAAAAATAGTGTTACTGGAATTACCCTACAGTTGATCCTTATCAAACTCAATAGCAATTTATAGTAAATTATAATAAGTAGTTGTTTTAAATTTCGTAGCTATTGGTTGAAAATTAAAAATTTTATATCTAAAACAAAAATACACAAGCAATACTGGAAGTACCATACAGCCAATCTGCAACAAAATCAGTAGTTCAGGTTGTTGGCTAGTTCTATAGTTTGTTTCAAATTTCACAACCATCAGACAAAAATTTTATCCTTTACAGCAGTAGCAAGAAATAGGCTTTTATATTATATAATGATAAATATATAATTATATATGTATATATAAGTACTAGCTGCCCAAGGTGTCCGATTTGCCTAACAGATGCCTTGGACCTCTAACCCTAACCCTGAGGTAAATGTTCACTGATGTATTACATAATAAAATCTGAAAATAAAAAATTCTCCCCTTTTTGGGCCAAATGAGGGTCAAAAGATGGGTCTAATTATAAAATTAACATCAAATTCAAATTCAGCCCCTCAAAAAACATGCACATTGATGTATTAGAGACTAGTAGAGTATTACATAATAAAATCTGAAAATCGAAGATTCTCTTAGGCCGTGTGCACGTACACAACCACACACCTACTAACACAAACACATTTTTTTCTTCTCTTTTTCTTTTCTCCTCGTACCTAAATTCAGACCTAGGTTTGCACTATGTCAGCTGTTTGCACACTTTCACTTTTACCCCTTAATGAAAATAAAAATGTGTTCCACAATAAAAAAAAATGTTTTCTGACCACTAATATATAAGCCCAACTAACTTGAACAACTCCCACTCCCATCTACATTATTTTTTATAAATAGTCATTACTATATTGGCTCCATTATGTGACCCTAAACAAAAAAAAAAAAAACTTTATACCGTCAAAAGTGAAACAATGTTTCTGTAACGTATATTTTCGTCAATTTTTAGAAATGACGAACATATTCGTCCACACAGTTTCGAACACCAAAAACGTAGATATTTATCAACAATAATCATCCTATAACTCTTTATAAACAACCACTAAATTACCTGTATTCGATTTTACTAATATAGATATACCTTCTGTATATTCATGACCTAGTTGTGCCTGTCCCTCGAGTACTCGACGAGTCAGCACAACCCTATAATAACAACACCCTCCCTCACTTTACCTATCCGACACGTACGTTTTCATACCCTGAACGAGTATATAATCCCTCGATTCAGTGGAATAAGACACAGTTCCTCGACAGCTACTTCTAAGTACCTGGAACCTCTCTGGTAGAAGTCTCTGGTGAACAGATAGTCTTGCTTGTTGAATTGTGATTGTATATGTATAAATATTAACGTATGTGTATGTACTGTAATGTACAAATTATTATTTTATTAAATGTATAAACTCACTCGTGTGTTTTGAAAATATTATTGAGTCTCTAACAAATGTTAAGGTCCACGATAGTTTGTGGATGATAAACTTGAATTTATTTTAGAAGTATTACTTCTTTTACAGTACGTGATATTTTGTGTATGGTGTAACACTGAAAGTGGTTCTAACTAGGTACGTTACCACCTCTTTTGGCCGTTACATTATTGGCGCCCAACTGGTCTGCTATTGCGAATCAAACTCTCGCTCTAGTACCTATTCTACAGAATTGCTGATCCAAGCTGCTGTTTCAATTCCTCTGGTTTGAAGTACTTTGCTTTAACCTTGAAAACTCTAGTTAAGTACTCAATGAGAAATGGGTAAGGCACACTCTTGAGGAAAGGAAGTCAAGGTTATTAGCAAGTGGAAAAAGACCAGTAGTGAAAAGAAAAACCGAACTTCAAAACCAACCAAGGATATTTATTATACAAAAATAAAAATGGGTGTATCTACAAAAAATCAAGGTGAAGAAGACCTCGGCAATGAAAACAGCAACGGATCCATCAAGCTCCTGTTCAAACAAAAGATAAAACAAAGTAACAATTAATATTAATTATAATTCGCATTCCTCCCGTAAAATTAAGTTTTGTTAAATAATTATAAGTCGCGAAAAATTTATTTTTATGAATGTAACTTGAGAAAATTTATCCGAACCCAATACTACGAAAACAAATTTAACCTGGCTTATCAAAGCTAAAAATCTTGAACTAATTAACGTGTGTCAAAATTTAAATATCGAAGTTGATAAAAAATATTTTTCTCGTATAAAAACCCAAGAGGATATCCTATTAAAAATCAAATCTAGTAAAGAAATCCAAAAATTATTAACTCCTGAAAATATAAAAATAATTTTGCAAACAACATAAGTACCTGGAACCTCTCTGGTAGAAGTCTCTGGTGAACAGATAGTCTTGCTTGTTGAATTGTGATTGTATATGTATAAATATTAACGTATGTGTATGTACTGTAATGTACAAATTATTATTTTATTAAATGTATAAACTCACTCGTGTGTTTTAAAAATATTATTGAGTCTCTAACAAATGTTAAGGTCCACGATAGTTTGTGGATGATAAACTTGAATTTATTTTAGAAGTATTACTGCTTTTACAGTACGTGATATTTTGTGTATGGTGTAACACTGAAAGTGGTTCTAACTAGGTACGTTACCACCTCTTTTGGCCATTACAGTTTCCAATTTTGTGGGAGGAATAGATGGAGCCCTTTGTAAAAACGATCACACAAATGGCTGTGGCTTGCTTTCAGCAAACTTGTAGATCTTCTAAAATGGCTGCTTCAGTAATACACCATCTATAGATGGTTGTTGGGAAAATATCTATTTATAGACTAAGCATCGGCAGAGTGCTATGCTATGAAAACATTTAGTAAACTAGTTTACATGGCTCTATTTTTTCCCAAAATAATCCTGAAAAAAAGTATCTTTGGGGATGAGAACGTAAATGCTCGCACCTTCATCGACTATTAGCGGCATCATAGCTGTGAGGTAGCGTCGCCGCTATTTTCAACCTGTAAGTTGCTGGTTCGATTCCCCATGCTGGCAACCTGCAGAAATGGTGACCCTGATGTGAAGTGCACCTCTCGGTTGTTCATACACCCCCCTCCGCAGAGTGGTGTTGCGTCATAATGGCATAAGTCTGCATTTTGAGTTAGGTGGTTTCCCCACGTAGTAGGATCCCAGCTCCGCCCTCTGTGAGCTGTTGTGCTGCAACCATGGCCGCAGCACTGAGTGGGAGTGGGTGTGGGGATGTAAATGTAAACACCCGCACCTTTATCAGCTATCGACGGTGTTTTTGCAGTGTGGTAGGGTCGCCGCTATTTTTAACCTGTAAGTTGCCAATTCAATTCCCCATGCCAGCAACCTACGGTATCTTTCAATGCAAATAAAAAAATTCCGTAGGTAATCGATTCTGTCACATAGACCTTTTGACTTTGAATCCTAAATGAATTCTGATGTTTTTGCGCGTTTGGAAACCATTTTATCCGTTGAAGTTGGGAAATTAATAATCTTAATTTTGTTCAGGTTTCAACCAACAGCAGGCTATACCCATATGCGTATACAAGTGGCCGAATTGGACATTCCTGAAACAAAAAAATAATAATTTAATTGAAGACCCTTTTTTTTTCTTTTTGGCAACATCCCGTCACTGCCTAAAATCTAGATCTCATATCAATTTTATATTCGCCCCTTCTGTTCAAGTAGGCTCTATGCGCCTGTGGCTGTTCTTGGCGTTCACTCCATAACCACCCCACAAGAAAATATACCAACACGCCTCCGCTATTAGATTTCTCGTTAGGTACCTAGGTATTATATAATATGCCCCTAATTTTCGTCTCCAAGCGACGTGTTCGTAGGCTATTATATTTTCTCGTTTCGCAGATTTCGGACATGCAACGAGAAGCAATACGCAAGGATTCAGGATGCAGCGCTGACGTCGCATTTTTGTCGATTAGCGGCCGCACGAGTCGCGTTTCATCGGTCGGCTCGGTCGCATCGGGTGGTTCGGCCGTCTCCAATATTTCGGGGCTGTCGCACTGTTCGGCCGCTTCGTGCCTTTCGGCCGTGTCGAATTTATCTCGTGGCTCCTCTCCCCATCGCACCTCCGTGGAAACATCATTTTGCGGCAAAAAGCCGGTGCATATGGCCAGCGTCGACGACGAGTACGCCATAATCGTTTCGAAGCAGGTTCGATCGCATTCCCTCACCGATACGCGTAACGGCGTTCATCAGGGCGCCGCCGACGAGAAGCTGCTCGAAAAGCCTAGACAGCAGCAGCAGCAGCAGCAGCAGCGGCGGCGGCGGCAGTCGCAACAATCGCAACCAGCCAACGTGCGCAAGAGTCGCTCGAAACACGCGACGCGTAAGCGGCCGACCATCGAAAATCCGAAAACTCAAAAGTTCGTGTCACTGTACAGCGACGAAGATGAAAAGTCGATCGCAGTTGACGCGGCAGCTTGTTGCGGCGCTGCCGTGAATGTGACGTCGGCTCGACCGCAGCCGCAGTTGCAGCCGCACTCGCAGTCGCCGCTACAGACGCAGAGCCAGTTGCAGTCGCCGTCTCTGTCACTTTCGCAATCGTCGCGCAAGTCGCCGTCGGCTGGCCGCAGGTCGGTACCGGGCCTCGATCCTCACACGCAAATCTTTATTCCTTTACGCGGCGACAGTATCGAGGAGAAGGACGTCGCCGCCACTCCGCCGAAAGTGAAAAACGATTCTGGAAACGTATGCCCGCCAAATCCATTCAGTCCGAAGCGCATGAAACCGTTTACGAACGCCACGCTGGTTAATTTCATTTCGAAATACGACGTGCGGCGTAACACCCTAACGCCAAAATCAAGTGCTGCTGCTGCTGCTTCGCCGCCGCCACGTACACAAATCTACGAAGAATTTCAAAAATTCATTCATCTGATGGACGACGATGACCCCAGCGGCGGCGGCGGCGGCGGCGGTGGTGGTGGTATTCGTACGGGTGGCGGCGGTGGCTGCGATAAAAAAGGCGAGTCAGCAGTCGCGCGTCGAGTGAGAGTGGATCGTATGACGGTGCCGGTACAGGTGCATCGAAGTCGCAGCCTCAGTGAGAATATAACGTGCGCGACGGTGGTAGAGGATTCAGCGCAGCTCTCGAAATCTGATAGTGGAATTCGATCGCCGACGCCGCCGCCGTCATCGGTGTCGACGAGCGGCGGCGGCGGCGGCGGCGGCGTCTGCCCGTGTCAGAATTCGCTCCGTCTTTCTGACTCATTGCTGGAGCAACGACTGTGCGAGACAAACGATTCGAAACTGGTGGACAGGTGCCATTCGGCATCGGTAACCACCGCTTCCGCGTCGTTCTTGTTTTCGTCGGCTGTCGCGGCCACCCAGCAGTCGCCGTCCTTTGCGCAGCTGAATTATCGCGACTGCGGCGCTCGCGCGGCTAAGAGTATGACGCAGCTCAGCGTCAGCGGCAAGTATTCGGCGTCGAATTCGCCATCAATAAATGCCTGCGCCATCAGCGGCGCCGCATCGGCCGCGTGTAGTCGCACCAACGAGTATCCGCTTCGACGGTGCTCCGAATCCGCCAAGGAAATGCGAAGTAAGTGAGTTGGCGAGTGGCGAACGTCGTACCTGAAGCAGTCGGAGACATACGGCTGAAGAGAGCTCCAACGATGTGTCGATCAAAAACGTGTCGAAAGATTAATGGTTTCCGATCAGGATATTTGTTGTACTGCGCATGCGTCATGTGACTAATGACGTGAAAATAGACATTCTTAAAAAATTCAACGATAAATTTCATGAAATGTGCGCAACTTTAGATGCGTACATTGTGGTAGCAGTTTTCATCTTTGCCATATTTTGGTACCACAGCGGCACAGCGTGTATAGGTATAGGGCATTGGACATCTCTTTCGCCATATGTCTCTGAAGGCAATATTACCGAGTCTGGTGATTTTCTAAA
Source organism: Ericerus pela (assembly GCA_011428145.1). Classification (NCBI taxonomy): domain Eukaryota; kingdom Metazoa; phylum Arthropoda; class Insecta; order Hemiptera; family Coccidae; genus Ericerus; species Ericerus pela. The sequence continues at coordinate 49,186 of WOFM01002012.1, forward strand.
ATTTGTGTACTATTGTGGTAGCTTACTTCTACAGTTTGTAGTATGGTTACTGGAAACCGCTATTTATTACAAGTTAAATATGGATAGGTATCCAGCTAGACACGATAAACCTAAAAGTTTTGGGTGATTTTTTTTTTTTTTTTTTTACCGAAATCCTTACGTATTCATCAAAACAGCAAGAAAAACATTCTAACTCGTGGGTATTTTCCATGATTTTCTATTTCTTATACGTTTTTTGTGAAATCTATATATTAGCTACTTTTTTCTAGGACCAAGTGACCTCTATTCATTCATCCAGATTTGGTAACGCTTCCACGAAGGGGAAAAATGAGCCATAAAAATTGCTTACTGAAAATTACAACCATACCTTCTCTACCTACAGCCTGAAAATGTGAAAAATGCTCCTAAAAATCAGTTTTGTCCCTGCAATTTCTCTTCTGAACTCGCAGGCTTATGGTAGAACTCGTTCAGACAAACATTAAGTCTGTCTTCAAAATTTGGAAAGTTATAGCCCTTTGAAAAGTAATGAAAGGGTAAATGTTTGAAAAATCAAAAAAAAAAAAACTGAAAGTAACGTTTAGACACTTAGATGGAATTAAAATTGCATTTGATCGTCTAGAGTATGTTTGTATAACAAGTTGCATAGCGCAAGTTGAAAGGCAGTTTCGCAAATTAATTATGGGTCTAATGTGAAGTCGACCTTTTTGTCTGAACGAGTTCACTCCTACCATTGGGAGTTAAAAAGAGAATTTGGGACACCCTGTGTATGTATACCTATCCGTTATTGTTGACATTATCGAATATATTATTAGCATTCGATTTTCTATTAGAAAGATTATTTATAATATTCATGTAGAACGTAACAAAGTTTTGATTTAAATTACTCCATTTCATATTAATCCAGTCACTTGAGATTATTATTCGACAAAATTAGTACTCAATTTTTATCGCTATAACGCTTAAAATGTAGAGAGATGCTTTAAAGGCGCATGTTTTTGGAACCTGCTAATAAAAATGAAATGCAATCCACTCACGTCTTTTGAGTCATTATACCCTGTTATCTTGTGGAATAGCATCACATTTTTTCAGTGGATCACAAAATTTTGTGTTCTGAAACCACCTTTCTACATTTTAAGCATCTTTATTATTTTTTTTGTGAACGGTTGTACTTTTATCGTAACCACACAAATTTGCATTGTGGCGATAAAAGAAACACACTAAATTGGGCCTAGAACACGTATTTTTGAGAATGTTTTAAGCGTCAAAATTCTTGAAAATTTATGCAATTTTCCTGCATTTTTCAAAGATAACAAAAAATTCTCAACATGAGGTACCATTTTTATTATAAGCCTTTATTCTACTTACTACTGCAATTTTAAAATATACCAATACTACAGCCAACCTTCCGCAATGAAATATATTTATTTCGTATGAAGCTAAAGCCAAAAAACAATAAAAGCTTATCTTTTAAAAAAAAAGGTTTTTAACGTAAACTTATTTCTTTATTTAATCTTTGAGTAACCCCTCTGCCTATCTCTCAAAGGTTTCGAGAAAAATTTTTTCAAATCTTTACTGAATTCCAAGGTCTTTTCAAAGGCCTCAGTAAATGAAATAAATTAGCTCCTTCAATTTTTATATAAACAACTGTTTGTACACACGTACTATCAAGAAAATTAAATACTCGTGCATGAACATGCAGGAATTTTCGTTTTGCAGTTCTTAGGAATTCTGAATTTTTTTGTTTGATTTAAAAAAAAAAAAAATTATTTTTACGCCTTTAGAAAGGTTTTTGAATGCAATGAATAATTGAAAATTGTTTTCTCCAAATCTATGCAAGATAGACCTATGGGTTACATCATACGTGACATTTGTTTTAGGGAATTGAAGAGGGAATTGAATAAAGTACCTAATCAAAATAGTATGGTACCTCACATTGAAAAATTTTTTATAATATTTGAAAATTACAGAAACATTGCATAAATTTTCTAAAATTTTGTTACTAATAACATTCTTTAAAATCTAAATACCAACCGAATAGCACAAAGTTTTTTGTGTTTGTTAACTATGAATCTATCTATCGAATGTTGCAAGCAGAGCTGTTTTATCTGTTTAAATTAGCTGGAACAAAAATATTATATTGAAAATGATGAAAATGACAATTTAATAAAATTTGAAGTCCCGTAGTGTTGCCCCTTCAATGGTCAGGGACTGCAACATAACATACATTGTCATCAATTAAGTTGCTTTACTTATCGCGAGCCATTGAGGCACTGGCTCCGCTTCTGCCAAAGTCATTGATCAAATAAACAAAACTGAAAAAATAGTCGGCGCCTCCAAAGGCAGATTTTCATATTATTTTATGAGAGATTTGTTTGCTTTGAACTGATAGGCCTTCAAAAATTTGAGTTCGGTGAAATTTGTTGATAAAATTAGGGGCCGTGATTGACAATTTTCGTGTAGAAAAGTTTTCTTGTGATGGAATTCCTAGGAAAACTATACATTTGGTGACAATTAATAAAGAATACATTTCGTTTCGAACTGTTTTGTAAGAAAGGGAAAAAAATGAGGGGACGTAGTGACAGTAGGGGGTCTCTATCCACCCCCTCATTGAGCAATGGAATACTTTAATAAAGCCCAAATGCAGTGTCCCAGTTGATTATACGTATAAACCAGCTGCTGAAAAAATTCAATATAAAGAGCGGTATTTTTGTTGACACTTTTTTCGATGTTAGGTACATTTTATGCCAATATTTTTTTTCTCTTTTTTAAACAAAAAACGGAATGCTAAAAATTTTTTACCTCTTATTTTGCACTAAAATCAATAGTGAAGGGAAAAATGAGTAAAAAGTAAATTTCGGGACATATTTTCCAATTATTTTTGTTTTTCTACAATTTCTATAACGTTCCGTGGCACGTCCAAAGTAAACAATGCAGTTTATGATTGGATTATTTATGAGAAAAGATGAAGGATGCGTGATTTACTTATATTGTTTAGATGCAATTAAATTGCTATGCTACTGCCTTATATCTGTTGTAATATGTGATATATTACATTTCTAAGCTGAATTTACGTACGCAAAAATTTTTAATAATGGCCGTTTAGTGGAAAAAATTGATTAATCGATTTTACAGTAATCCAGGTTCCTAGTAATCGATTATTCTGAAGTGAGTCAATTAATCGATTAATTGATTTCCGCATTTTTCAACAATCGGTTTATCGGTTTTTTAGAATAATCGATTTTTGCCCATCACTAGATTCCACAAAAATTCAATACGGCGACAAGATTGCATGTTTCACCTCACAGACAAAACTGGGAGCTATAGGACTTTTTCTGCGAGAAAATCTAACAGAGGAAAAATGTATAGCCTATTTTTAATATTAAAACCTATATCTCAATATTTCATCTCAAAATCACGCATAATTTGTTTCGAACTAAAAATGTTGAATCCATTTTATGACGTTGAGTTGCCTATTTCAAATGCGTTAAGAGAAATAAAATTATTCAACTACGAAAGTTTTTTTCATGAATTAATTTAATGTACGTGGCCTACCTTATAATGACTCAGAACACGAATAAAAGTTGCATTATCTGAGAATTCTCAGCCACCTTAACCGAAGGAAGTTCTGACGATGACATTGGCCTTGTGACAGCCTTATGAAAGGAGGAAATGGGATTCTCAGAGCACGGGATTTTTACGGACCCGACATTCTTTTAAAACAAAAAGAGAAATACGTTAGGATTTTTTAAATATAACTTCAGAGTGTTTATAAGTTTTTATTTTTCAAAGAGTTTTTTTTTTTTTTCTATACAGATATGGATAAAATGAAATCACGGTCTGGCTCAATTAAATCTTTACTGCGATCATTTTTCAATAAAAATGGCGATACGAAAACAGAACAGAATTACCATACCGAAAATACAGCGCCTATTGAACTGAAACCAATACAAATTCCACAATACGTAAGTTTATTCGATTAATTTTTTTGAGACTTCAAAATTTGTTTTTTTTTTTTCATTTCTTCCTTATGGATGTGCCACAGTCGCGACGAGCAGCTGATACAGCAGAAACCATTATTATACCTTTGCATTCACCCGACTTCGATTATGAAGCTGCAGCTGTAACTGCCATTTCCAAAGTATCCACAGCAGACGACGATAAGAAAGACACGATGGCAGGAATTACAGGTAAGTCTAATTCATTTTATGATTGTTAATAGCCTTGTTTGATAGGACTACACCAACTTACACCAACCTACACCAAAAGGGTGACTCCACAAATGTAGGAATGTTATAGGGCTTTGTGCCAAGTTTTACTTGAATATTTGTGGAAAATCCCTACCGGTGTAGGTTGGTGTAAATTAGTGTAATCCTATCAAACAGAGCTAATTTTTCTACACAATGATCGCAGCTGTGTTAAATCATAAAAATTAATGTTGGACAGTGGCAGTCGTCGAGCCATCGAGTTTGAAAGAAAAAGAGCCACCAGATCGGATAGCCAATCAGTTTAGTAGCCGAGCTGGGGTCCATAATGATTCGATGCCTGAAACAAGTGTCGCAATGAATGATTCTAGGAAAATCGAAACTACCGAAACCACCACCGTGGTTCAGTGCCATATTCCGTCGTCACCGGTTACTTCCAGTTCAGTGTCTCAAGGACATATACACTACCATAACCAACAGTAAGTACCTCTTACAAAGTAAGTTCAACCGATCCATCAGGGGAAAGTAATTAGTTAACGAGAAAGAAAAAAAAAAGACAAAATGAAATGTAAAAAAAATTAAATTATTTCTCAAAGTTCAGATAAAAATAGTCCGAAGTTGAAAAAAAAAATTATTTTTATTCATCCCAAAACAAAAATGACAGTCTGGATCTACTATTGACAGTTTCTCTGATTCATTCCGCATGTTTGACTGATCTATGTCGAATTAATAAAAAATAAATTCTACCAGAGTATAGTAGTCTACAATTAGGTTAACCCAGAGACATACAGCTAAAGAGATATCCTATGCCTGATTAAAAACATGTCAAAGATAGAATGTCATAAAACATTTCAAATTCCAGTATTTGTTATTGCGCATATGTCGTAGCTTGATAGTGTTTGTGTATTGGTATAGAATTGTCTGTTTTCACTACAAAGTATCCTCGGCTTTGGATGCGCAGAACGTATAATTCAAGTTGTTTCTTTTCTATCTTTCACATATTTTTAAACCACAGCGCATGTGGAGCATTGGACTTCTCTTTAGCTGTATGTCTCTGGGTTAATCAAACACTTATTTAGATTTTCTTGCGTCCTGCGCAATGATAAATTTGGCATTTGTATATAATTTGTTAAATAAACGATTTCAGAGTTTTTAAAGCCAAAATATCAAAAGTTCTTGTTCTCAACATAAACCTTCTAGTTACCTCTCACGTTTTGTGTTACTTTTGAGAATTTTCTCTTCTCAAGGTCGATGGGCTCAAGTTGCTCGTCTGATTGAAATTGGAGTTGTATTTGAGTGAAACAAGAAACAAGTCAAAAAATTCAGGCCTTTCAAAGTAAAAATAAGATTCTAAGAAATACTGAAATCATCAAGTAGGTGCCTAAGTAACATCATTCCGCAAAATTTTTCAAAATATTTTCATATTTTATAGAAACAATAAGAGGTGAGAATAGAAGATTGAAGAAGAATTTATATTTTAGCTGTTCAGCTCAATGAATGTCTCACCTTTATTATGCAGATATGGGATACCTAATTATATAACATTTTTGTGTTCATTTCCAATAGTTCTGGCATAAAGTCAGTTCCAATAAATTGTTTTTTCTCAGAAACTATAACAAAGATATTTAAAAAAATATTTTCCACTATACAGGTATGTCTTATTGCATGTTTCTAAATTTCTACAATCATTATATAATAGACGTATATGGTCTCACAAATTAGTGAACATACTTGTAGGCTTAAAATTCAGTTTTATGAGGGGTGGCACAGAAAATCGATGGAAATGGAGAAAAGAGGGAGAGAATAGAACAGACGTCGATGAAATATGAAGACACCATTTTAGGTTCTTTAGGCTACCCTTTTTGGAAAGTTTCAAAAAAAGTATGCCAAGAATATGTTTTTTTTTTTTTGGCTTTGCAATAACCAAAAAAATATTTTTGAGATACAGGCATCATAAAGATGAAACTTATAGTAGTTTGGCAACGAGTAAATTGAGGCTACCTATTATTTCAGGGAAAACTTTTTTGAGGAAATTTCAACATTCATATTTTCAAAGAAAATAGTAGTAAATTTTCGTTACTTTTTTCCATTTATGTTTTGGATCAGATTAAGGATAATAACTATACCTACGCCTCGATTTACCGATAGGAGGATGGAAAAACAATTGAGCCATCGAGTGAATGAGGTTTGTTATACACGATCGAAATCAGGCCAGAAAAATGTTTTGGGGGACAGCCCACCAGGCATGGAATTAGTGCACCTTTTTCTCAAGTCCCACAAAAATGAGACTTTCGCAAGAAAAATTAGCTTACGAGTTTAACGTGAATGACGTATCGTGCGACGAGGACAGTGCGAAATAAGTGCGGATGTACTCTCTGACTTACTCTCTGTTTCTCCGTCCCTCTCTTTTTATAACATTGGAAAATATTTAGGGTGTTTTTCAAAGAGGAGAGTAGGAGGGCCCCACACAATTCGTACCATGTGTCTTCGAAATTAAATTCTAGCCAGCAGCATACGCTAGTCGCTGTGAGTATAGATAATTTGATAATGTACAATTTTACAGGTGCTCAAGTTCAAAGATGAAACCAGTTTCGAAACACCATAACCACCGACCCTCAGTTAATTCTACCAGCAGTTCGAAATTCGAAAATTCGCTCGAAATTTCTCTTCCCGAAGTGGAATTGTATTCTTCGCTGCCATCAGCATCAAAAAAAGCCAACGAAGAAGAAACAGCTGACGAAGTCCTGTCGACTGACTCGGATAAATCTCATCCGATTGTTCACGAACACGATGGCGAGGAGAATAAAAAACTCGTCAATCAAGAGGAGTCGTTCGAGGAGCTACCATACGTACCAACTACCTTACCTATAGAAAGGTATGCTCACTCGCAATACTCTTTTGATGTAAGCAGCACTTTGATAATCCTCTCTCACTTATACTCCCATTTCGATTTTATTTTCGTGTTATTTTCTCAAGTGAGCTGCTCATCCCCGTTTTGCAGGTCGGTCGCCGTTCCAATCATTCCGATTAAGGAGCGAAGCAATAACGATATGCTTGTACATTCTGTCGAAAGACCACGTTCCTTGAGTTGCCATACAACGTCTTTAAACCTGAACGCAACCTCAGCTGTCACCACAACCACCACTGTCTTTAATCGAGCTTCAACTAGCGAAAAGATACACATTACTTTGCCTAGGTAAGCAACTTAACTAAAAATGAATGTTTTAAATGTACCTACGTTGTCACAAAAAGCAGTTTAACCATAGATAGGCAACTCCAATGTAGGTGTAATGGGTTACGGGAGATTATCATCCTTCTACCTGGCACCGGTCCAACCTGGATAGTACTAGCAGGTAGCGGTGTGTAGGACGTTTTGGGAACTGCTCAGTGTGTGTTACTCAGTAAGAGATTTAGTACTCATATGCTATGCTAAATGCTGCTGAGCATGTACTTATACTACAGCTATTACGGCATAGTTACGAGCAGTGTGTGCTGCCCATTATGAAGTTGGCCTACTGTGTAATACCTGCGGTGGTTTGATATGGGGCAGAGTGCTTAGCTGTCAGAACTGCAGCTGCAGGGGACTCTTTCGTATAATTTTCAGTGTTCTGGGTAGTACCAAAGCCATCTTCACTAATTCATTTATCAAGCCATGGTGTACAACTGGAATAGTGAAGCTCAGGGGTGGCAAACTAAAATTTTTTAGAGTGTTGCTCCAAATTTTTCAGGAATTGCCACCTGATATCTCAACTAATCCCCTATTATATGAACAAAATAATGTACATGTAAACGTAATTATATATACGGGGCTGCCATGAATCATGATCAGTCTATAAGCCTAAATCTGTGAGGAAGCGCAAGTAAAAGATTCGATTTACGACCACCACACCCTCTAACATAAAAAAGAAAGTGTGAACGCAAATCGGCGGGCAAAAAAAATTTTCAGGGTTATTTTATTTTTTAGAAAGCTCGTTGTAACAGTAATTTTCTGGGGGTGACAAGATACAGCGTTGCAATAGCGAAAAGAGAAAAAAAATTGAGGAAACTCCTCAACAAAGTGGCCTCATACAGCACTCCTGTTCCTGCGTAAGTAAATTTAGTGAAATATTTTATAATTTCAAATATTTAAGGGGATGCTTCAGCTTGCGAGCATCTGGATTTTTACCGCCACTGGTGAAACTGACAACTGTGTTGGGGGATCAGTTTTCACTATTATACAATCATAACTAGAGAAAAAATGGCGGAAACTATTGCAAATTCACGATGAACTGAAAAATTTACATTTTAGGGACTAAAGAATTTGAAAACCAACTCTAAAAACTATCATTTTCAAAACTCAGTCTTCCAAATATCAATTTTTGTGACAGAATTTTCACTTCCTGGCTTGAGCAAAGTTGGCTTTGATAATGTACATTTTGTACAATCTGCACTTGACAAGGTTGAATGCTCATTTACTTCATATTTAAATATCCTTTGTGTTTCTCAATCAACCTCAGGTGGGGAGGTCAATCTTATTTTGAAGATAACTTACCAGTGTAGTTCAATGAAGAATCCTGAAGTTGAAAATTTAACTCATTCCACACTCTGTGGTACTTACCAGGTTTGGCATCTTCTGATTTCCATTATTTTTCTTCTAAATTTAGAGAGAGGTCTGAAGGACATTCATTTTGCCAATGATGATGAAGTGGAGGATGCAGCGAGTCATAGATCAAGGAAAGACTGTCAGAATTCTTCATTGGCCGCAGATGAAAAAAAAAAATGGTTTAGTGTTTGGCAAAATGTATAGCTGTAAATAAAGACTGCATATAGAAAATAAATTGATGTTCTTACATAGGCGTATACAAAGAGATGAAATGGGCGATCGCTTCCCTCAACTAAAAAAGGAAAACGAAGAGAAAAATATAATATTAATGAAGACTTTTTTTACTCTCTTTGACCCTCTCCCCCAGGGCTGTAGAGAGGAAATCCAAGGCCGAGAAAAAAAATTTATGGAGCCTCCAAAAATTTAAAATTGCATTTTTGTTCAGGTGTAGTATGAAGAATTTGTCTGGGGAAGAGGTTTAATAATATTGGAAAAGTCTTATTTCGCGAGCGAAAGAAAAAAATTTTTTTAATCGTTTTTCAGTAAATTTTTCACAAAAATCTACTTGTTTTTCTCTCTTGTTTTGAGAATGCCAGGCCCCTAAAAATCCCAGGCTCAGGGGAATCTCCCTTCCACCCCTCTCTCGTCAGGCCCATTCTTCTCATTCAGAGTCGGAGTTTCTCTTGCTGAATTCGCCCCTCTATTCAAAAAGGCCTGCGTCCGCCTATGGTTCTAGTATCCAACAAAATGTACTTTCATATCTTTTTCGTTTAATTTAAATATGTCTTCCTGTTTGAAAGTTTAGGCGAAGTGTGCATGTGGATAAATTTTCAGCCTACCCTTGTAAAATTTAAAAATTAATATTTCTTCGGTTGGTACTGCAATGTCTAGTTCGTTTATAACGAGTACCTATACCCAATATTCTAGTTTTATTCTACAATGTCAGGGGAGCTTAAATTGCCTAATCCTCTCCTTTTTATAAGCATCTATGGTAGGTATGTTTTTAGATGTTTTCGAAATGGTTTGACCTTGATCTGAACATTTGTATATTTTCTTCACTTATGCCCTCAAATGGCTACTACATACAACCCTTTTCAGGACAGATGCAGTTGTAAACAGTCCGAAACGGAAACGCCGAAACAGTGAAAAATGTGAAATATTGTCTCCATCGCCACCGCCACTGCCTCCGCGTAAATCCACCAAATCTGCATCGTGGATTTGTTTTGACGAAAATAAACAATTCGAAAGTCGACAGTCGCCTCGACGAATAACCACCTTACCTTCGTCCTACGTGAATCACCACATTGATCGGAATACTCCTTCGGCCATGAATTTCACAACAGCCATCACACATTCTACCAACATCACCGTCGAGTGCGACTATGGATCCATTAATCAGCGCATAGTTTTTGTTAATCCAAACGAATGTTCCTGTGACTGTCACGGAATCGATGGTACTAAATCTTCTTCTCCATCACACAATACCATTTCTACCATTTCATTTGAAAATAGTAATGTACGTCTCTAACCAATTTGTGTGTGTGTGTGTGGGGGGAGGTTTATCATCAAGGTTGTCACCAGAAACTAATTTGGAAGGGGGAACTTGCACCAAGGAAATCTGTAGAGCCCATTTTAGGGGCTGAGGGAGTTATCAAAGAAAGTTAAAAGTACTGATAGATGATCATATGAGGTCTTTGGAGAATAAAAGAATAAAAGCATAAAAATCTGGGATGCCAATTAAATAGGTATTATGATTTTTATTTATTTTAAGAATTGTCCAATTAATGTCACTCGATTGTCTGGGGGGACCCATCCCACATAGCCTATAGGTACTTTAATTTCGCTCTTGGATATCATCCCAATATGTTGTTATAATTATGCCCTGTTAATTTCAGAGAAAACTGTCTCGTCCTTGTATGTACTTTTTGTTTTTTAAACAGGGTTTTATATACCTACTATTTATATCCATTTTTGCAGATTCCTTCTTCAGCTATGTATGTTCCTCGTCAAGAAAAACAAACAAAAAAACACTCAGCATTTATTTCATCTTTTTTTTTTTTAATTCAAATTTTTATTTTACAACATTTTTTGAAACGTCTGAATGCAGGCTATAATTTTGAGTATTTTTGTGGTTTTCAAAGGGAAGAAAAAAAACATTATACAAACCTGTATTCTACTTATAAGCTAAGGTTACGCTACATAACAAATAACAAGTAGCAACAGCATCTTCAAACTAGTGTAAACAAATGTATGCTTCTAAACTCCACACTAAAATACAATTAAGCAGCAACTTTGTTGTTAGCATGAAACAGCCGAAACGAAATATTTTGTTTTCGCTGTTTGCTGATAAATATAAAGGCAAGTACTTCCTTTCGGAGTAGGACTATTTTCAGATTTTTATGACAACTATTTCAGCTGAAATCGCCAAAATTTTATTTGCTGTGACAGCAATTAGTGCCATTTGCTGTAAATTATGTAGGCGTAGCCTAATTATTATGAATTATTATTTCGAGGAATATTTTTTTCATCTCTTAAATGGATTGTTGAAGTTTAAAATATTTTTATCTTTCAGAAAAAATTGATGTAGCTGTTCATAAAACGTCAAGTTTAATATCTCATACATAAATAAATGTTTGCTGCATGTGGTAACATTAGATGTAATAGGATGGAACATTAATATTGATTATAAATTAGTTAAAAGATTTTCTTATTGATGAAGAGTTTCATCAATTGAAAATAGAAAGAGTAGAATTTTGTCAGGAAGAAGCTCACACTACAGAGATGCCGACCTTTTGTTTGGGGTGGGGGCAGTCCCCTAATATCTTTTTAGATTTAAGTACATACCTATAAGTATGTGTATATATACACATTTTTTTGTATTAAATCATTACTGTTCAATGTCCAGGTTGAATGTTAACAAATAGATTTTCATATTTTGACTTCAACCTTCATCCTCTTCAAAAATGTTACCAAGTTGACACCACTGTCCATAACTCTGTATAAAAAAAGAAAATTGTTTGATAAGAAAACAGGAGAGATTTGAAAATAGGCTTGTACTAATTTTGTCATGTAGGAAGTAGATTTTTTGTTATTTTGAATTTATAGTTGTACAGAGTAACAGCAGGTAATAAGCCTCATAACATATAACAACGTTAGTGCGTCACATTTTCAATGTTTAGGAGCTATAGTTACAACCCTAAATGCTCCACTATTTTAAAATCGGAGCATGTGATGGAAATTTATATTAAACTTATGACTATAATTAAAAAGGGTGCATTCAGAATGAACTCTCAAATAACACTAGGGTAACAACTAAAACACTCCAACTATTTAGAATGGACAGGTTGTTTTACCTGGGTAATCTTTTGACTATATATTACTACGTATGGACTGCTCAAAAAGATAAACAGTGTGAAACAAAGACAGGAGGCATGGGGAAAGGAAAGAATATGTAGGAAAGGGCGATGCTCCATACAAATCACCGACAAGAAAGACCATTAGAAAGAGAGAAAAACTTGTTTTGGTATTAGCTTTCTCTCTCTGATGTTTGTTGAAATAGCCCTTTCCTGCAAATTTTTCCTTTCCCTATACCTCTGATGTTTGTTTCATTTCTGTTGTACCACTACCTGCGCTTTGAGCAGTCTATATGTAATAAATATGTAGTCCAGGGGTAATTACCAAAGTTGTTCAGAATGAGTTGGTTATTTTATCCAGGTGAAGCTTTGACTATACATAACCGTATGGACTGAGCATAGTGATAAAAATGTGAAGAAAAAATATCAAAATAAATATCACTGGATGAAGGTTCCCTGCTTTTTATTAAACTAGAATATCTCACAACCTAATAAAATAATAATGATGAATGAAAGGTTAAAAATTTAAAATTCTCAGGACATTAGACTCAGATCAAATGAGTCCTCATTCACTTTATTCTGTCCTCTTGAACCAAAGTTACAGGTAAATATGAAAAGAGAAACATTTTTCAAGACTATTCCTTTCTCATTCAAACAAAAACTATCATTAAATCTGATGGAGCTTGAGTAGTGCATATGGGCTCATGATACTTGTCATTGATTCAAGTAATAAAATTATCCTTATAAATTGGTAATTTTTGACATTGTTTGTACTTGATAAGGTTTAACAAGTGAGAAATAAATTGATTTTAATAAAATTAAAACTAAAATTGAAAATTTAGTGTTCAAATACAGTAAAGTTGTCCCACTTCTTGTGATAAGAATAACCTTATTTCTCCAGTGATACTTATTATGTTGCCTTCAACTAGTGATGTTAAAAATTTTGATACATATTGATACACACAGCTGTATCAAAGTATCAATACATTGCTTGATACTAACGATAAGTATAGATATATTTTATACTTTAAAAATAAAAAACATAAATAAATAAATAAAAATACGAAAAGTGCACCAGGCTGCCAGGTGACAGAACAGATTATGAAAGTATATTCTTCGTCAATCAAATTAGTATCTATATTTACAGCTTGTCCATATTTCAATCTACTCTACTATTGTATTTATCAAGAAAAAAAATTATGGATTTTTGATACAATACTGTATCAATACATGTCTTCAAAATATCGATACGTATCAATACTCAAAAATGCTTCGATATAACATCACTACCTTCAACCACACTACAACACCCACCTTAATAAGCTCAGTCCATACATAGTTATATATAGTCAAAGAGGTGGGGTAAGTTTTATCCTGGTAAATAGTTGATGAAAAATTACTTTAATGATTTTGATTAGTTAGTGAAATAGTTCAATAACAATGAGTATATGAAGTAATACTAGGGGCACAATATGCTACATTTTACAAGATACTCAGTGAGGCCAACTATCCCCACTCATTAAACCTATAAGCCCCACTTAAAATACATAGGAAATATGTGTTTTTACCCTAATTTTAGGCATAATTTTCTTATTTAATGAGATAGCTACTTTTTCGTAATAAATAAAATTTTAGAGGAAGTTTCAAAAAATAGAATGAGCCCTAAAACAAGAAGTTTAAGCCTTTAGAAGCTGAGAAAATTTAAAAACAAAATGAAATTCTCCATTAAATTGGCTTAATTTAATGTTATCAGTAGACTTAACCTACCTTGAAGATAACTAATGATAAGGCTCAAAAATAGTGAATTCATGAAAATGAGTAGTTATAATTAGTTCTCTTTAGGGTTAGATTTACTGATAAAAGATTAAATTAAACTAATTTGAAGCATAATTTCATCGGTTTTTTCAATTTACTCTGTTTCAAGGACTGAACTTCTTGTTTCTGGGCTCATTTTATTTATTGAAACCTTTTCTTAAATTTCTTTTATTATACAAAATTAGCTATCTCATTAAATAAGAGAATTATGGGCTAAAATTTGAGTAAAAAGAAAAACAAATATTTCCTATGTATTTTAAAGGGGACGTCTAGGTTTAATGAAGTAGGGATTGTGACTTCACTGAAAACAAATAAATTGTGCCTTAGTATTAATCTTCATGGATATATATATATATATGATGGGGACAACATACTGCCTTTTACAAATGGAATCAACTTTTTGTTAACATCTACACTGAGCACATGTATACCGGAGTACAAATTATTTCACATCAATTGACATCAACCAATCAGAATAATCAGATTCTCTGGAATGGGGTAATTTGTACACGGGTGTTTATGAATAAATGCATGTGTCAATATTTTCCTCCAATTAGATTTTCAGAAAACAAAACACTTGGCATTGGCAGAGCTATTCATAGACCAAAAACACTATTATGTCCTCTCCATCATATATGTACCAACATATCCTCAAAGGTATTAATTCATATGCTGGTTGGTAGATAACAGTCTAGATTGTGTTTCAATTACCTACTCTGACATTAAGAGAAATTGTTCATTTTGAACTGAGTAAACTTGGTGTATTCAATTCAACTTCTTCTTAACACCATAGCTCTGTTTGATAGGACTACACCAACTTACATTAACCTACACCAAGAGAGCGATTCCACGAATGATGGAATGTTATTGGACTTTGCGCCAAGTTTTACTTGAATATTTGTGGAATATCCCTGTCGGTGTAGGTTGGTGTAAGTTAGTGTAATCGTATCAAACAGAGCTCATGGTTGTTTTGCTTGTTCATTCTGAATGCACCGCAGTTGCGAGGCAAAGCTCCATACCAATATATCACACATGATCCCTACAAGATTTATCGAAACAGTCAGAATAGTTTTACTTTTTTTTTTGATTTTTTTTTGAAAGCAAATAAAGTGATATGCAATATGATTGAAGTGACATTAACAGTGCCAGGTTAAACTAAAATAATGTTCAGTACAATGCGACAAAATTTTCTTTTTTTTCTTCTGAAATTTTGTATTTTAATTTTTGGTTGCTACTGTTTAATACCCTTATAAAATTTAGCATCCTGTGCAGCTGCACAAATTGTACCTTGAGTTAATCCAGTACTGAAAATAAATAACATAAAATATAGTTGAAAATTTGCCAATAATTGGCATTATACGACTATTTCATGAATTTCTTCTCCATTATACTGTTTAGTTCCTAGTTCCTCTTGTTTATTTTTTATATGATTATGTCTTATTCTACTATTACCATATTATTAAGAACTATGTAGAAATATTCATTACGTACGTTCTTACTTTAGTTACCGGTTGTTTCATCGATTAACTTTGTTCATTAATTGTTTTTCATCCTATTGAATTATATTATATTTGTTTGAAGATTTTCGTTGCTATTTTGTACATTTTGAATACCATATTATAATTTCCAATTCATTGAGAATCGAATATATTTCATAAGTATGTTGTTAGGCAGGTATTGTATAATGGAGAATTTAATTTAAATATTCGATTCCTAATAATATGTATAGATGATTGGAACGTTTCCTCAGCGCGCATCGATTAATACATACTATTATTTCTTTTGTTATACGTTTACAAATAATTAAATTATTTCGTCGTTAGTTTAATGTTATTTGGTAAAGAATTTTATTAGAAAAATTGTTTATTCTTGACTTTTTAATGTCAGGCCTTGAATGGATCAGTCACGTGTAACGTCACATCTGTCTGAAATGAATCAATAGGTCTGTTCTATTAGCCACAAAAATCAACAATTTCAACACTTGGAGTTATCTTCAGGGTCAAGTGGCTTTCTTTTTATTGGGAGTTTCCATAGCCACTGGGAGCGCTATAGTCAACAAGAAATAGAGGTGATATCAGGATTTGGCGACGAATCAAAGAGAATTCATCTACAAATTCTCTTCTATTTGTTGCCATTAAATTAATTAGGATTCAGCGCATTGAGGAGAATTCATCAACAAATATTAAAAAGGAATAAATGACACTATTTAATTTTAAAAACACTTTCATTTTGTAAAATGACAATGCAAATCCCTCCAAATTATTTAATCAATTGACGTATGATATTTGATAAATCTTGAAAAAATGGAACTTTTGAATGAAATGTACGCCTTCATGGTGTCTCCATATAAGCCAATGTTAATTTTATCAGTATGCGTAGTCCATTATGTATATGGTCGAAGCATACACCATTACCTCTACTTTAGTTTGATAAAAATCCACCAGAATCAGCCATTTTGATGGAAACTGCCAATACCATAACAACACCAAAGTTGGACAGTTATCAATTTGGAATTTTTTTCATACATAAGGGTAACCAGCATTTTTTTTGCACATAAGGATAACATTAAGGGTAACGGACAGTGAGTACACTTGCTTGTTGAGTTGGTATAGAAAATCAGGGCAAGTGCGGAATGTTTTGTTTAACCTGATAAAGGTAAGAGATCACTGTTATCAGTGATGAGGTAGTTTGGTGTTAAATTTCAGAGTCGATTGGCATGTACAGTAAAAAAAAGAGATCTCCTTTTTAAGGTAGTAGGTAGTGGTAATTTCTGAACAATCTGACTGAATGAAAATTTTGTGATGTCATCTACTTGAGGAAATTTGTAAACATAACCAAGTTTATCTTTGGTGAATTCAGACCTTACAAATTTTCCAACAAATTTGGCTTTTTTGACATCAGTGATATTACCAATAAATCGACATGATTTTTTTGTATGTAATTCCATGGGGAATTCTACAATAACCCAATCTCCAACAGCAACTTCTAAAAATGTCCCATTTTCTCTAGCCATGTTCACATCACGAGTGCTGTTTGATTAAGATTTTGGTTGACCTTGTTTTTTGACTACTCCAAACGTACTAGGCTGACAATCTTTTGGTAGTATTTTACTGGTACCATCAGTAATTTCTTTGTCTGTATGTAAGTTATTGTCAGTTGGATGCAATCCATTTTCTGATAATACATTAAGGTGATGTATGAAACTCTTCAATATCAGATGAAAATAAAGTAGGATGTCCTGCTTGTGGTAAAGGTGTTCTCAACTGATTGCTAAGATGTTGTCTCAGAGTTGTTTGTGGAACTTTGAATTCTCTACTTGCTCCATCAGGACACATAGTGCAGGTTTTCACTGCTTCAACTGCATTTTGTAAATTTTCCAGTGAGTAGGCCTGATATGCTGCGTAATTTTTGTCATTCCATACATTAGATAATGAATGTTTGTATGTCCAAACCATTTTCAAGCTGAAAATAACACAAAAAAATGTATGGCCGATTAGCCCCTTTTTTTTTGTCCAAATAGCCCCATAAGACATTTCAGTTCCCCATTTAACTCCCTGTAGAGCCTGACTTTTGACATTTTAAGAATAAGCTAATGAACGTATTCATAATTACCTTGTATTAGCTAGAAGTTCCCAATATTAAACCAATTTCGGAGTCAGACGAAAGTTTCAAACACCATTTATCAACATAATTTTAAGTACTTTTATCAACTTTGTTAAAAACAATTAAAAGCGCACTTTACAAATAACCAACCACACAGTAATTAACTTAGGACATCAGTCAACACAATCAGCATGAAAAACATACGATGAAGCTGCTAGATTTTGTTAAGTGAACTGTCCTAACATTTTTTTTTTGACTGGCCGATTAGCCCCTGGAAGGCCGAATAGCCCCGGTTTACGGTATTCACAAAATAAAGTAATATTAATTATGTGAATTGTACAGCCACTACCAACAACAAATGTGGTTTGAGGAAGGGATTTCAATTCTAAATTAGCATCAGCAACTAACACTAAATCATTAGATTTATAATTGCTATCAACAGCCATTAAACTATAGCCCACTTTAGAGCAATCGTCATTAACATTATTACACATTTGTGCTGAATTCCTATTATTATTATTTTGATTATTTCGATCATCAGATCGATTATTATTATTATCATTATTTCGATTGTGATTATTACCATTTTTGGTCAAACAATTTCTAGCTATATGACCTAATTTATTACAGTAATGACATTTTACATTTGAATAATTATAATTACGATCAAAATTTTGATTATTATTACTGTTCCTATTACTAGAGAAACCTAAATCGTGATTATTGTGATTATTAGAATTTTGACGTTCATTATTAGAAGACGAATTCTACTGACTACCATTATTACTACTTTTTTCTCGATTATGACCACGATTATTGTTACTGCCACAAAAACGACCATGATTAAAGCGATTACTATTATTTGAGTTCAAATTAAAAGAGTTGTGGTTTTTAAAAAAGGCATTCTCTTTGCTAGTAAGCGATATCGATGAAAGTTTTTGAGACGTAGAAATAGGAGTATTACCTCTTACTGTCACATTACCATGCAATGATAGCTCACCCTGGAAATTGGTCAACTTCATGAACACACTATCCCATGTGATGACTTCTGAATCCTCCACAACGACTTTCACTGGACAAAATTCAGCAGGTAACTATCGTAGCAACACCAGAATAAACTGCTTTGTTGTAGTTTGATCCCCTAGTTCAATCATGCAATGACAATAAGCACAAAAATCGAGCAAATACTTCTGCAAATCAGTACCAAAGACATACTGTTTAGCATACAACTCTTCACGTAAATCCATCAATGTCTGATCGTTGCCATTATTGATAAGATTTGTAAATGCCTGGAACATTTCCTTTGCTGTGGTATACATCTGGATAATCTCCAGATATTCGTTGGTAACATTATTAGCGATCAAGAACTCCGTTTTGGCATTCTCTTTTGACCATGCATCGCCTCTAAGTTTAACAGTTGGTAAACTATCAGTTAGTTAATTACCTAATTAATCCTTGGCCAGCAACAGCTCATTTTGAAACTTCTATGTTCTTCCATTACACCCATTAAACGGTTTAATACTATTCACCTTTTTGACATCCATTTTGATGAACAGAACAGACAATCAGTTGCACAGCAAACAGCTATATTCAGCAACAAACAGATACGTTGACCAGCTAAACAATACGATTGAAATCACAGGAATGACAAAAGGTGAACATTTTAATCAATTAGGTAATAATAAATTAACAAACATGGTAACTATTTGAATGAAAATACGCAGGATTTGACAGCACAAAATTGCTGAACTACAACAATAGCGGCCATGTTGAAGACCATGTATCTTGGCCCATAACCTGTGAAGAATTTCAAAGTTTCGAAGTACCAAATTCTAGTAAACACTGACAACTAACTTTAAATGACTGACGACATCAGACAATGACTAGAAAATATACATTGTAAACACATAAATAAAAACTCAAATAATTGATTCACAAATATATTACTCCATATTAAGATGGAGGCGATGTTGACTGTACAACGTTTCACAAGTGACAAGACAAGAGGTCACAAAAATATATTATTACAGTTGTATTACAAATATAAAACATCACAAAGTGCAAACTGCATCGAGTCAGTGTTACCACGACAATTATACTGTGAGAATAATGAGCTAGAGTATAATATAATTTGTCATCATTCTCACAATAATAAATGAATAAGCAAAGTATAATATTCTAATAATACGACGTCAAAACGCAGCTCTAGTGTAGATTGTAAATGTTGTTCTACATTATCATTTTATTTACTCCTAACACTTAGCGCCTCTACATTTATATGCACTCACTAACATATTCAGGTTAGGCAACACACATAACATTTTGTTGTTCTATACTTCCACTACACTCGCTCTTAACGCTTAGCACCTCTACATTTGTGTTGTGGTGGTAGTCATGCAACCTCGCTCACATCATCACCTAACTACACGGTAACACTGAATCATTCTTTTCCCACTTTTATTCAAACTAAATTTGAAGGAGATTACTCATCTTAGTTTCTTGCGTTTTTATTCCGTTTCGTTACGATCTCAGTTAAAGTCCAATACTTTAAATTGTTGATTCAATTTTTATATTGTTATTATGTTGATGAAGTTTGTGTAATAAAACAAATTCTTTTTCATGTTATATAATTTCGTTCGTTTATTCGTTTTTCAAATTTCGCTCGAAAATTAATTCGCATCCTCAGCCAAGAAAACTTAATCATCAGATAGGTCTGAGATTAAAGCTTTTCATTTCATGGTAGCATCGCTTCGTGATCGTTTTTTCGTTCTTTTCGAGCAATCATTGTGTAAATTGGGATTATTTACAAAGAGCTGGGATAGTTCTTCATCCGCTGAATTTCGTTTTTGTGCTAAAAAAATGAAAATTTCACCGAATAAACACCGATAAGTATTGGTCAACTGGTCATCAAAAATTGCAAAATAATTTTCGAAATTTGAGTTCAACGTCCAAAACAGTAATCATCAGAGTCATTGGTATGTCAAAACGTCTTTAAAAAGTGCGAAAATCATAATGGTCATCGAGTTCAACCAGTAAATTCAGCCCAAAATCATCAAAATCCAATCATCACCAGATTAAAACTTTGCTGAAAATCGCCAGTAATCCAGTGGTTTGCAACAACTTGTTCAACATTGTAATCGGTAATTGTAATCCTATTCAGGTAACAAAGTATCATGATCATTTAATGTCGTTTTCTATTGTTCTGTTGTGCCAACTATGTCAAGTTACTACTAAATTTTTCTGAAAATTTTTGCTTCATTCCTGAAAGTGGCAAAGTACATTCGAGAATATTCGTTTAATTCTTGAATATACATCAAATAGTATCAAAATTTAATTAAAACAAATCAAAATTATTTATTTTTTTGAAATTATTTTTATTATTTTTGAAATTTTATTTGATAATTTAATTTCACTTTTGTTTTTTCGAAATTCTGAATTGATTTTATCAAAATAGTCCTATCGAAATTTTAATTTTTCTCCTACTAATAAATGATCTTACAAAAAGGTCAGACTATTTTGAGCAAAAAAGATTTAAAAAGATTAAGAAAAGCCACTGAAGAAAAAGAAAAGATCACTGATTTTAAAATAATTTGGGGTAAATATCTAAACAAACAAATTGGTTTCTATTCTACAATTTACTACGAATCTTATAAATTAGACATTTTAGGAAAAATAGTTGAGCACAACAATTATATTTTTATTTCGGATTTTTATACTATAACCAAACAAATTGATGGTTTTATGTGCATAACTAATAATTGCTGGCAGAAATATTTAGCATATCGGGCAACTGGAATTGGTATTCAACAATTCTGAAATTGAAATCAGAATAGTAATTTCATTTTTGTTTCCATAAAATACAACCATGAACAATTTCAATTTATAATTTGCAACTGGGTACACAGAACAATTTCAGAAAATTTAATGTTCATATTTTAGATTGATTATTTTTAAATTACTATTTATTTAGTTACCGAAATACGGTAAACTGGATCAAATTGAATTACCCTTTGATAAAAATAGTGAAAATTTAGCATTTCTTGATGATCTAATTCAAAAAGAAAATAAAGGTTTTGAGATAGCAATAAGTATTAGAAGCGGAATCATTGAAATTAGAAAAACTAAGTCCAGTCAAAAAAAGTCAGAGAAATTTACATTGGCTCCAACTACACCAAAAGCTACAAAAACTACCGATAAAAGTAAAAATAAACCAATTAGAGCTGAAGCTGATTCACCAAATAAAAGTACAATTTCAGATAAAACCAAAAAAACTCCAGTGAGAAAAGAACTTTTTGTGAGTAGCAATCAAGATAGTGAGGATTTACAAACTGAACAAGGTCAATCAGATAGTCCATTAGAAAGTTATATCGAAAATATTGACAATATGCCTTCTCAAAAAGAAAAAGAAAAAATTAAACCTATTACCTCAGCTGAAACTAACATTTTTGACGGCAGATTTTATCAACAATGGCGTCAAACAATAAAATATGCTATAAATGGTTCGGAGTACTACAGTGTCTGGCAAAAAAATCATGCATCTCGAAACTATTACGTTGAAAATTGTGAAAAAGATATATATAATCCACCACTTGAACATAGGTCCTTCTGTGCAATGCAAGATAATGCAAAACATTTCATTTTAAACAAAGTATCTCCTCAAATAGCTATACAAATTCGTAGCTTAAAAACAGTAGATCAAATTTTTGACAAATTAGATTCTGTTTATGGAGCAATACTGAGGTTGTAGCTAGTCAATACTACAGTAAATGGGTTGCTTTTAAATGTAAACCTGGAGGCAATATAAATGTATATATCCAAAGATTTGAAGAATTATTACAAGAAGTAAGAGATTCAGGAATGAAAATAGCGCCCCAACAAGAGTTAAACCAATTTTACAGTGGTCTATGTCATGACCAAGCTATTCCAAAATCAATTTTTAATGTTTTACCTCAGGAGCAGAAAACCATAGAAAAATTGAAAAGATTAATTATAGAGGATTATAAAAGTAAAAACGAGACAGATTTTTTAAAAAACTTCGGAAATTTTAATGTAAATTATAATAATAATGGTCAAAATTATAGAGGCAATAACAGACAAAATTTTCTAGCCAGAAGAAATTTTAATAGGGGATATAATAACAATAATTCTCGTAGCAATTATAATGGATTTAGAAACAATAATGGAAGAAACTTTAATAATAGTTCAAACTCAAATTTTAATGGGCAAAGACGTAATAACTATGGTCCTTTTTGAAATAATAGAGGCACTTATCGTCCATATAACAGATCTAATGGCAATAATAATGGATACAATAACAACAATTATCGTGGGAATAGTTACAAAAATTATGGGAATAACAGACCTCAGAATTACAGCAATAATAGGCAAAATAGTAATGAGGAAGAAGTAAAAACAAATTTAAAATGTTTTGAATGTAATGAAAGAGGACATTTACAAAAAGATTGCCCAAAAATAGCTAAAATTACAAACAACAGAAACCCCAATCCAAACAAAAAAAACAATGAAGGGAATAAAAAAGAACCCAAACTTTTAAATATGGTCATTAAAAAACCAAACAAAATATGTCTACAAAAAAAATTATTATTAGATAGTGGAGCTGAAGTAAACATTACGTCTGACCTTAAAAAATTAAGAAATATAAAAAAACTAAAAAAACCAAGGCAATTTTTAGTTGCAATAAAATAAAATTATCTTGAGGGAACTTACGTTGGTGAATTATTAATCTTAGTGGAAAATCGTTATGGCAACCAAATTGAAATCAAATTGAGTGAAGTCTTTTATGTCCCAGAACTGGCACTAGACATAATGTCTGGAATAAAAATAACAGAAAATGGAAATTATGGTATCAATCAGAAACAGTTTGAAGCAGATATTTATGAAATTGAGTCAGGAGAAATAATTTTAACAGCAAAAAAAGAATGTGGAGTCTTTTATGTCAAATACAAAATAATTGAGGAAAAAGAAAAGGCAGTGCCAATTGTGGAAAATGAAGGGGATGAATGGAATAATTACGAAAATTAGGAAGAAATAGTAGATTCAGAAAATGAATGGGATGAATATGAAATTAGTGAAGAAATAGTAAAAGATGATAATAAAAAATCATCTCATAATAACGATAAAACAAAAGATACCGTAGTAAATATCCAAAATCAACCAAACATCTATACTAGCCAAGAGGCTGAACCTTCACATTATCCAAGTGATAGGCAAAATAGTTTCTTGCGTTTGTATTCCGTTTTGTTACGATCTCAGTTAAAGTCCAATACTTTAAATTGTTGATTCAATTTTTATATTGTTATTATGTTGATGAAGTTTGTGTAATAAAACAAATTCTTTTTCATGTTATATAATTTTGTTCGTTTATTCGTTTTTCAAATTTCACTCGAAAATTAATTCCCATCCTCGGCCAAGAAAACTTAATCATCAGATAGGTCTGAGATTAAAGCTTTTCACTTCAATTTGTACTCACTTACTGTGAAGAAATACAAACTATCAACGGATCGAATTGTATGAAATTATCGGAGAAAGACTTTAACTGATTGTAGACATCGAACGAAGACTAGACACACACATTACAAACACATAAATAAAACAGAAAATATTCACTTTCACAAACTTTTATTTCCACATGAAAATGGTGGAGATGTTAATTCATCAACGTTTGATGAGCGACAAGAGGCACACAAAATATAATATCACAGTTGGGTTTCAAACATGAAATCACAGATTACAAATAGTATCAAAAACAGTGTTACCACAACAAATGATATGTGAGAATAATACGCTAATGTATAATATAATTTGCTATCATTCTCACACTTAATAACACATTTAGGTTAGGTAACTGTCCCTAACATTTATCTATCAAACATAGTAAGTATTCGTAGATGAATTCTCTTCTATTTGTTTGATAGGACTACACCAACTTACACCAACCTACACCAGGAGGGCGATTCCATAAATGTAGGAATGTTGTGTGACTTTGCGCCAAGTTTTACTCTTTGACTATATAGCTTAATGGACTGCTAGAACTGATAAGAAATACATAGAGTTAAATGGAACACCGCTGAAGCCACTGTTAACAGGCGTTCTTTTTCGAAAAACGACCTTTGGTGATAAGTGAAAGTACAAACACTAGTGAAACTTAAAAGAATATCGTTCTCTCATTGCTTATATTGTTAGGAGTCACGAAAATATAACTGAATACAAATTCAATTTTCACACAAAGTACCTTTTTCGAAAAGTAACGCCTGCAGTGTTCGGCTTCAAGATTTTATCAGTTCTAGCAGTCCATAAGCTATATAGTCAAAGGTTTTACTTGAATATTTGTGGAATATCCCTACCAGTGTAAGTTGTTGTAAGTTAGTGTAATCCTATCAAACAGAGCTTTAATCAATTTAATGGTGACAAATACTGATTAATTTAATGGCGACGAATCGAAGAGAATTTGTAGGTGAATTCTCTTCAATTTGTCGCTGAATCCTAATCAATTTTTTTGGCGATTAATCCTAATTGATTTAACGGCGATGAATTGAAGAGAATTTGTAGATGAGTTGGAGAAATTCCAGCTGTCCACAACAAACAGTGATTTTGTAATTACTTAGAATAACTGGATTTTTATAAAATTTTAGAAGAGAGTCGAAGGAAAGTGAAATACATATCTGTGAATATAATCATTAATCAATCCAATCTACTTCGAATCTAGTGAAGTTAGTGAAGTTGAGTGAAGTGATAACAGAAGTTAAGATTTTACAGAATACCCTTTCTTTGACTCAGATGTAAGCCAAGTGCGCCTAAATTGTTCTATGCTACTATAGCCAAGTAAGTAGTTTAAGAATAAGCCCCCAGGCTGTTTCATTTGTTTTCACATGATAAAATTCCACGTAGGACCTGCTTTGGGAAGTATTTGAGGGAATTCCACAATTGACTTGGTAATATACACTTTCATAATTTTCATTTTTGTATTTTATGTACTATGACAGAATTTCAGGGTGAATATCGGATAAATTTATGGGACACAGAGCATCATTATAATCAGATCTTGTTTCTTTTGCAGAATTTAAGTTAATACATTTGGGAACACTCTAAATTGATAAAAATCTAGTGAGGCTATCACAGGGAAGATTCATCTCTTTTAGGTAAAAAAGTTCATTTAGTGTATTGTGAATGGTTAGACTTTGGCGTGAGTTTGCTAATTGCCCCATTAATTGTATTGGCACCGCTCAAATTATGGAATCAGATTTAAAAAAATTAAAAACCATTTTTAAAAATGAGGAAATTGTAGGGATAAACGTAAATATCATCAATTTCCCATAGTGGAAAACATATAATGGAGAAATTAGCCTTGAAACTTTTTCTGTGAACGTTAGATGAATCATTGAAAATAAAAACGGAATTGAAATAGTAAAATTTTTGGAACTATCAAAAAAATATTTTTGCACCCCAAATTTTAGATTCAATAGAATTTTTTTCAAATTTTTCTACATTGATTTGATTGAGAAAATCCGTTATGTTTTCATCACTTTTGAACTTGCCAGCGGACCAGGAATCAAGAAAAATCATCAAATAAGTTTGAAAATTTAATTATTAATTCATTATGTGCGTTATTTATCGTGTGTTTTTTAATTATTTCGGTGTAAAAACGTATTTTTTCGTAATACTTTGCCAAAATTCCATTGTTCAAGATCAACTTTTGCATAAGTTAGAACTTGAACAATTTTGGAAAATTTTCTTTTGTTCAGGTATAGAAATTACTTGATCTGGTTATCGAGATAGCGATCTTATACAAGGTTAAATACTTGTTACAATATCTAGTCTCGAAGACAAAAATTGATTTTAAAGCAACTCTGAACTTGAAATTTTTTTTTCTTTGTTGAACACTCAAACAATACTTGATTTTTAATTTGAATTTTTATTTTTCACAGTTCGATAAGTAACATACCCTTATTATTAGTCACTGAGTACTTTCGACTGCAGATCCACTCACAAATAATTGAATTTTAGTGAAGTTGGAATTTTTTTATTTTCAGTCATAGAATTGATTTTAAGTGATTGGACATCGAACTTTATCAGTCAGTTGGAGCATCATAAACGGATTCGACGTGATATGGCGGAGAGTTTCACCAGTTAAAGTAATAATATATTTGAATTTTTAATTTTATATCGATATTTTTTGATTTAATCGATCTTTTTAATATTATTTGCATCTCCCATCGCGTCGTTAAGCCCGTGATTTTGTGCATAAATCAAGCGGTTGAGCCCGTGAGACCCTTAATCATAAGTTCTCGTTTTCCGAGGTAGGGTTTTCTTTGATCTTTTTTTGAAAATTTATTTAATTAAATGATTCGATATGTCGAGATTCAACTATAAAAAGGTTTTCGATGGAAAAAATTACGATGCATGGAGAACTACAATGATCTCCATGCTATATGCTGAAGGCTTATATCAAATTATTCAGGATATCGAAACTGAATCAATTTTTTTTAGAACAAAACTTAGATACCTTCCGAAATCTTGAGGCTGCGAGCAGAAATCCTGTCATTTGCATGACCTATTTCAGAAACCAAGAAAAAAGTAAAGCCTTAATTTACCAAGGCTTAAATAATGAATTAATAGAGAGAATTAAGGAACTTAGGACAGTCAATCAAATAATTAAAACGTTAGACGAGAGGTACAAAAGCTGTACCCAAGTAACCTATATAAATGCCAAGCAATCCTTTCAAAAATTGAAATATGATAGCAGAGGTAATATGAGAAAATATTTAGATCTCTTCTCTAGATCTGCTCAACAAATTAGAGACTGTGGTAAAACATTAGATAAGCAGGAAGAGATTGAGCAACTCTTAATTTCATTAAATATGGACTTTGACATAACAAGATTAGAATTTAACACTTTTAATCAGGACCAAAAAACAATTGAAACTTTACATGCTATGTTGATAGAAAGGTCTGACATACTATATGATGAAAAAATAAATTTTAATAATAATAATAAGAGGAAATATAATTATCCACCAAATAATAATAATGAAAATTTTAGATATCAACCTGGTGGAAATTATAATAAATTTAATAATAATAGAAATCATAATCCTAATCAGGAAAAAACTCATAATTATAATAATAATCAATTTGCGAATATGTCTGCAGTGATAGTAATTATAACACAACACAATATAATATGAATAAAAATAATAAATCTTTACCAAATTCCGATAAAATTGTAACTTGCTTTAAATGTCATGGTAAAGGGCATTTGGCCAATGTTTGTCCGTCGAAAAAAGAGGAATTAAAATTTCAAAATAATAGTGCTGATGGTCCGGCACAAAACACGAGATACGGACGTAATAATAACAATCACAATAATAATAGTAATAGCCAAAACAAGAATAAAAAAGAAAGTGAAGTCCAATGGTCTATGATGTTGCGTTATAAGGATTCTATTAGCAGCTTGAATAGACAGGATAGAAATTTAATAAACATTTTAACAAATAGGAACCAAAATAGGGAATTACCTGCTTATTATGTCAACTTAACTAAAAAAATTATGTTAGACGATGGTGCTGTTGCACACGTAATTTCAGACTTGTTCAAATTACGGAATCCAGTCATGTTGGAGAAACCGTTGGAGTTAAAGTGTGCCATACAAGATATTTTATTAGTTGCCACTCACATAGGAAATATGTATATAAGAGTAGAAAACTTAGATAAAAAACAACAATTAATATGTCTCAAAAATGTCCATTATGTTCCTTCGTTGAACATCGACTTATTGTCGGGCATTAAAATAACATAAAATAGAGCGTTAGGGATTGATCAAAACTTTTCTGTGTCGAATATATATGTACGTGGTACAAATGAGGTGCTGTTCACCGCTTCTAAAATAAAGGGAGTCTATATGGTTAATTATGAATTGGCTAATGATGAAATAACCCCCAAATCATATGACCGCTCAGACTATCTTGAAAAAATATGTCCTTATTATAGTAATTCTAATAAACTGGCTTGTATGCTAAATATAAAAACACAGGACAAGGGGAGTGATTTCAATATTGAAGAGGAGATTATTGAGGAAAATGAGGAGGTCGATATATGGAACGAAGTTGGTGTTAGTGATGAAAATAAAGATGACCCTAATAATAAAAACAATACAAACGAACAAAATTCCATAAAACAACAAAATTCAGAGAATATACTAAATAAAGCGAATAATAATAACAATAATGAAATAAACATAGAAGAAAAAAGGGATGAAGAGTTGAAAGAAAGTGAGAGAGATGATATAGGATCTCAAATAATAAATAGTAATTATAATGAAAACACAATAATAAATAAACAACAGGATTCAGATGAGAGAGTGATGAAATCGACAATAAATAAAAAATTGATATGGCATAGGCGTCTTAGCCACTTATCTGGAAAAAATCTTAGAATTCTTTGTAAGATCTCAAGAGGAATTCCTACTGGAATTAACTTTCGCGATGACGAGTTCCGGCTGTGTGAGACTTGTATGAAGGCCAACTCTAGGCATCTTGGTCATAATGGAACTCGCACACAACCACATAGGAAGCTTGAGATAGTCTCATTGGATACTATGGGCCCATTTTCACCAGACATTTTTGGTGAAAAATATGTGTTGATCTTTGTAGATCATATGACCAAATATACGTTTGTCATCCCCATTGAGAAAAAATTGATGGTCTTCCATGAATTTAAAAAACTATATTTAACATTAAAATCAAAGTTTCCGGACTGTCCAATTGCAACTTTGCATTGTGACAATGCCCGTGAATACTTTGACATACAGATGAAAACATTTTGTGATGAAAACGGTGTGATGTTGGACCCAGTTGTGCCGTATTTGCCTGAACTAAATGCCACTGCCAAAAGGCAGAATCAAACTGTCATGTCCCGTGTCAGAGCGATGCTATTCGATGCTAATTTAGATTTTAGTTTCTGGTCTCTTGCTGTTGTTGCAGCTGTCTACGCAATAAATAGAAGCCCAACTAGGGCAAATAAAGATAATTTAACTCCATTTGAATTTTTTACGGTCATAAACTGGACATTTCAAATCTGAAAGTCTTTGGAGCAATTGCTCACCGACACATTCCAATTGAAATAAGACAACAGCAAGCAACAAAGAATAAAAGAAAATTAATTAGAAGCGAACATCCGAAATTGACACAATGATTCGAAAAGGGCATTTTTGTTGGTTATACAACGACAAGCTTCTGCATTAGGTATCCTATTAATAATAAATCTCATGTCACATGCGATGTTAGATTCGATGAGACTAAAAACATAATAGAATTAAATAAAGATAATAATAATAAAAACTGCGTTCCTCAATTCACAAATAGAATATCCATTATATATTACTTCACCCAAGGGTTGCCAAATAGGCAAAAACCAATGCTTAAGATTAATAAAATCAATCTACGGACTTAAAACATCCTCTAAGAGTTGGTATGATTTATTGAACTCGAGGGTAGTTCAAGCTGGTTTCACCCAGTCAAGAATCGATCGTTGCTTATATATAAAGCAAGATAGCACAGGCGCTATGGCCTTCCTAATTGTCTATGTAGACCACATGCTACTTGCTAGCAACAATGACGAATGGACCAACAATTTAATATCTGTCTTCGAAATATACTTCACGGTTAAAATAGAACATGACCCAAAATTCTTTGTAGGTTTTGAAATTAACCGTGACCTTATACACAAAACCATAACATTAACACAATTTAGATATATAGATAAAATACTTTAGAAATTTAAAATGACTGAAGCTAAACCCATATCCACACCTATGGAGATGGGATTGAAAATAAATGTGAAGAAATAGGAATTATCAACTGGTCGAACTAGATGAAAATGACGACGAAAGACTTTAGTTGAACGATGACGTCGAAACAAGATTAAACACACATATTACGAACACATAAATAATACACCAAATATTCACTTTCACGAACTTTTATTTTCACACAAGATGGTGAAGATGTTATTTCATCAACGTTTGATGAGCGACAAGAGGCACACAAAATAAATTATCACAGTTGGGTTTTAAACATAAAATCACAGATTACAAATAATATTAAAAACAGTGTTACCACAACAAATGATATGAGAGAATAATAAGCTAACGTATAATATAATTTGCTATCATTCTCACACGCCTCCTCAAATTATAATAATATGAATTGTCAATATAAAACAAATTACTAAATTAACGACATAAAACAATAAGTTGGTCATTACACAAAAAATGACAAAAGTCAACAACAAAAAATTACAACGTGAAAAAAATATTAACATATATGGTAAACGTATACAAAAAGTTACAACAATTTTAACATCTCACAAAACATGACAAATTTAGGCCTCGGGCAGCCCTTTGTGAAAACATCACCCAACTGTCGCGAAGTTGGTACGTATGAATATTTAAAGTTCGAATTTACATGATCGCATACAAAACGGTATTTTACGTCTACGTGCTTAGACCTGCGAGTATTCCATTTACCTGAATGCAGGAGCGCCAAGCAACTCTGATTATCCTCATAAATCGTGGCCTTGTCTTTAACTTGAATGCAAAAATCAGTTAACAAATATTTAAACCAAATAGATTCAGTAGTGGCGTCGCATATGGCGATAAGCTCACTCTCAGTGCTAGATAACGCTACAGTTGGCTGCTTTTTGCTGGACCAGGACACCAGCGAGCCATAGACAAAGACACAATATCCAGAGATTGACCGTCTTGTAGTCACACAATTACCCCAATCTGCATCAGACTATGTTTCTAGATTATTATTATTATTACTGTGTTCATTTGTGAATGTTAATTTCTTATCTTTTGTGGTTACTAAATATTTAAGAACCCGTAGTAAATACCTAAAATGTTCATCAGTAGCATGAGGGGAAAATTGGCTAAAATACGATATTGCAAAGCAAATATCAGGCCATGACCCTAGCATTAGGTACATCAGACATCCAACGAGCTGCTGGTAGTCGTTATTCAATACACTATCACACACATTGAGGTCCCTGTCCAATTGGAGTTTGGGAGCAATAGGTGTGTAGGTAGGTGCACAATTTTCAACACCAAAACACTTAGCAACAGTCTCAATGAGACCTCTCTGCTCAATTTCCAAGATGCTTTCATCACGATTGTGATTAATGTTTAATCCTAGATATTTATTAATTTTTCCCAGGTCTTTACATTTAAATCTTTTATTAATTTCCCTTTTAAAATATGTGATTAGTGTTTGATTATTCGAACTTATTATAACATCATCGACGTATGTGAGTAAATATACTATAGAGTTATTATTTTTATTTGTGAAAATATATAAGCAGTCATCAGCCTTACTTTGTACGAAACCAAGAGAAACAAGGAATTTGTTGAACAATCTGTTCCACACCTTAGGCGACTGCTTCAGACCATAAATCGACCTATTTAACTTTAATACATTATTGTGTTTATTTATTTGTGTTTCTATACCTTCTGGTATCTCAAGATATACATCCTCAGACAGAATACCATTTAGAAAGGCACTACATATATCTATTTGTTCAATATAAAATTTAAATTTGTTGCTAACTGCCAACAGTGTCCTAACAGTTGAAAGTTTTGCCACCGGCGCATAAACTTCATCAAAGTTATATCCTTTCTTCTGCTGACACCCTCTGGCAACTAGTCTGGCCTTATACAGGACTTTATTATTATCATATTTTTTATTGAATATCCAGCGACATGTGATGGTGGGGGCGCCCTTTGGACATTTGGTCACCTGCCAAGTCTGATTGGAATCCAGAGCTTTAATTTCATCTGAAATAGCTTCTTTCCACATCATACTGTCAGGTGCAGCTATCGCCTCCTCAAACGTCAAAGGGATGCCATCCTCAGCAACATATATATAATTTGCAATGCCATCACGTTCAGTCGCCTCCTGTGGTAGACAGTCCAAATTTAAATCACCATCCACTTCTATATACTCTAAGTTAGACTGTGTGACTTCCTTATAAATATCATCATCTTTTGTGTATTTGTTATTATTATTTCCTATTTTATTTTCAAAAAACTCAACATCTTGTGACAAACGTACTTCTTTTGTATTTGTGTCTAATAATCTATATCCACAGGGTGAGTACCCTACCATAACCAATTAATATAATTTGCTATCATTCTCACAATAAATAAACCCAAAAATGGCACGGATTATACCGAATATAGGGCAATGATTGGAAATTTGCTATATGTTGCGCGACTGACAAAACCAGACATTTCATTATCGGTTAATTATTTCTCTCGATTTCAATCTTCATTGACTCCCGAAATTAAAAACTACGTTCGAAGAATTATCAGGTACTTAAAGTCCACTCGGGACTATGCCTTGGTATTTCATTCGGATAAAACACAAATAAAATCTTTTGTCCACGCATCATATGCCCCTGATGTCAAAGACGCCCCTATAGATATAAATAATTTGGAGAGAGGGCACTCCATTTCCGGTTACATGATTTTCATTTGTGGTGACTTACTGAACTGGGCCGTTCATTGGCAAAGGACAGTTGCAGATTCATCAACTGCAGCTGAACTTATTGCATTGCATGATACCCTTGAAGATATCACTGTAGTCTGGAGATTAGTGGAGAGCATTTTTTCTGTAACCAAACCCGTGCAGGTGTTTGAGGATAATATCTCAGCATCACGGATTGCATCAGGGGGCGGCAAATAGCGATCCAGGTCTCTCGTGATTAAGTGTTATGCCTTGTTGGAGGCTTTTCAACAAAAAATCATTATATTCAATGATATTTGCACTTCCGATCAATTGGCAGATGTCCTTACCAAAGCCCGTGATTGGAAAACACATGAAATGTTAATTTCTGAGATACTCTGTGTAAGTCAACTTTTTGGATAATTTTTTTAATTTTAACCCTTCAAAATTTCTGATGGTTTGGTATTGAACTGCGGATGGATGCCAGTCTTCTAACATCTGTCGTAAACCGTGCGGTTCAAAATGTCGTTACACACAATTATTTTTAAGTTTCATTATGTTCCCCATAGCTGCTCTGCCTCTCTTATTGGTATCCAGTATCCCTTTATATTTCCATTGATTCCAACAATTGTTTATATCCTTATACTCAATCCTCTTCCCACACGAATATTAATAATATACATATTTTTTTAATTTTTAAGATGAATATATTTAGATTCTCTCCGACCATATCACGGTAAGAATGCCGATATTGATGGATAACCAACTTTATATTATATTATATATTTTTTAAAATAAATAGATACCCATACCATAATAAATTGAAATTACCCATACATACACATTACTAACCTACCTCACAATTGATATTTTTATTTCTTTATATATTTATACGTGAATTGTTTATATTGACGATCATTGTATATGTAATTGTGATTTACTAATAACGTCTTGTTATATAATGCTATATGTTTCATTCTTTTTTTTTTTTTGTGATTCATCTATATGTTTACCACATTTTAATTTTTTTTTATATATAAAATAAATGCATTTGTGGTGTGGAATCGCGGAGGGTGTTAAGATACGATTTCCACACAACCTCACAATATAAATTTATGTACTCACAACATTACCTAAACTGTAACATATTATTTAATACAATTTTGTATGTCACCACATGGCAACACTGATTCCCTGTTGGGGAATAATCCGTTAAATCAAACTTCTAGTCTTCTGCTGTTTCTTGTACCTTATCAATATATTGTTGTGACAGTTCATGTTTGTTTCTTGCATTTTTTAATTCGATCCTTAAATTATTTCCAACAATTTTTTCTTCTTAAATGAACTTTTCAATAGAAAAAAAAAAGAAATAATTATGTACAATTTAAAAAAAAAAAAAAAAAAAAAAAAAACTCCAACCTAGCTAAAATTAATTTTAAAAACCTGGAAATAACAACAATATAACCTGGGTAAAAAAACTTCTTGATATAATGTGACGTCACACTCCGTATTTATCACTTCTTCAATGGGAAGCATTGTACAGGGCCAGTCTATCTAGTGTATGGTCGAAGAAAATAACAAACCACTTCTTTGAAGCAAAAACCAAAATGATTCCTTAATCCTTGGGAAATCATTCAAAAATTTCACATTCGAATAAAATTCACGAATCAATATCTTTTTGGGGGTGTTGTCATTTCTACCAGCTTGGGTGAGGAGTTGCTCGGATCTGTACTAAATATGAACAAGATTGCTGGTACTCCCTATGTGTTCCTTTATTTTTTGATGTTATCATTATAGTGAGGAAAAATATACAAAAATTTAGCAAAGTTGAAACTACAAAATAAAAAGTCGGCTTTTCATTTCTTTTTAAATATTAATACTTTATAATATTCACAATGTTTTCGTACAAAGATTTCATTCATGACTTAAATAAAAATAGTATCAGTTTTGACTTTTGATGAAGATAATAAAATATTGAATGTGTTATTGAAAGTGAAGAAAGTTCTGAAAAATTTTCACAAAAGCTGAAAGAAGCCCGCATTTCATTTTCAATCCGTTCATCAAATACTAAAAGTACATCAATGAATTCTGAAAAGGTAGTATCTATTAACTTCAGACCTGTCACTCACATCAACTAAGCTACGAGTTGGACAGGTACTTGGGCTATTTTAAATATGATGAATTTTTTTTAGACACCACAAGCTAATATTGTTTTCATAAAATTTTCAACTTAAATTCAACATTACATCAATAATCTACAAAATAAATTAGGGTGCTTAATTTTTTGGTAAATGTAAATTGAAAAGTGAAAAATTCCCATTCTCCATTACCAGTCCCAATTAACTCTAATGATAAAAAAATCTGATAACTGAGACTTGTATTTCTATACCACTTTGCATGATTCACTGAATCTATGAAAACGAATGCCTCACCCAAGTTGGTAGAAATAACAACACCCCTTTTTTGGATTCGAATCACTGATAAGAATCCAATTTTTCAATATGGATTGGAATGGATTTACCGAATCTTTGACCGAATCTCTAAAACTGATTTGAATTCGGATTCGAATCATGCTCAGCCCTGGTTTGTTGTCTGTGCATGTGCCTTGTGGTCGTGTTGTGGCGTTGTGGCCTATTTCCTGAATCCTAATTTCAATTATTAACTTAACTTCAACCATTTCTTGAAAAGTATTTCCATTTCGTAACATTTTATTTCACTCGATTCTGCTCTGATGAACCTTACTTTTACTTTTATTTTATTTCACTGAGGTACTATCCTGGAATTAATTTCTTTTTGATTCTAAAACCATTAAGGTGAGTAACTCCTTCGTTTCTTTTCGCTCTGATTTATAACAATAATTAATTTTAATGGCGTCGTAGGAGCATTTGTCTGATCTCAGTGTTATTCGTGTTATGAGTGAAACTACGTGAATTATGATTTAGGAAGTCGAATCTCAAATTGCTGTAAATGACTAAGTCTGAAAGTCTGAATTATCTTCGAAACTGTTATCTCAGGTCAAACGTTCAATAACTAGAAGTTGTGTTTTCGATCGTTTCGATGTCAGTTTAGTTTCCCCAAGGTTTCTGAACACATGGTATAGACAATAGAAGTACACAGTTTATTCGATATTTCAAACTGATTTCATTAAATAGAAAAGTATGGAAGTTTCTTATTTTAGGTCATATTATTTCGAATCATTATTTTGATAATCATTTTTGTATCTAGTGCAGTTATGCCGTTTCTACCCACATTATTGTGGCTTCCATATTGACTAGTTAAGAATATTTAGTATGGCTGATGCGATTTCCTAATTTTTTATGTTTGTTTTGTTTTCTGAATTATTAGATGCCTAGAGGAAGAAAACGTGTCTATTCACATGATTCGCGGTCGAATGAATCATCTCGTTCAAGATCTAGATCTCGTAGATCTCAGTCTAGATCTTATGGCAGAGAATATGTAGCAAAGAAAAGTTACTATGGTTCTTATGAAAACAGCCCGCGTTTTAGATCATCGTACAGGTAATTAATTCTTCAGTCTAAGTTGTTGTACTGACCTATGCGGCTATGCCTTCTTTCGTAGGTATTGCTAATTTAATTAAATTATTTAAATTGCAAAACCTTTTGAGCTGAGCTTTTAAAAATTGATTATTCGAAAGTAATTTCCCTTGGGAAATCTGGTTTTTCATGTTTTAAAATTATGATGATTTGAAGCGTTGAAAATGTTAGTTGCCTTGTCATTGGTTGATGAAAAGGGCTTTCTGTCTCCTTGTTCGTTCACATCAGTGGATCGAAGTCGAATAAATTGTTGAGTTTTTTTACGTGGAATGTTGATTACATATTTTTACTTATTCTTGTACCTGGCTCTCCACAAGTGCTCATAATCCTATTTGTTTTGTACCTATTTTTGAGAAAGTTTTTAATTTGTTTATTTGTCGCTCGATGATTGAGTTGAAGGTTTAAGTGTTTTTGTAATTCGGTATCATAGTGGATTTATTCTCATTTCGAATCAGAAATCTGATGGATTAATGCGTGAATCAAGTGTAGGTGTTTCAAAGTAGAACTTATCATTTGAATGATTCAAAGAAATCAAAACGATTCGATTACTATTGTTCAAAGATAATTTCGTAGGAAAACTTACTTGTTTCCAGAACATTAATTTTTGATTTGGTTTATGTTAATTAAATTTTCATGTGCATTCCACGATTGACCTTGTTGCAGTATTTTTTTAAATGTTTTATTGAAGAATGTTATAGGTTTTATTTTGAGTACCTACGTTCTCAATTTAATCGTATTCATCATATTTTTTTTTTTTCGGACATTCCTTTTAGAGAAATAAAAACTCATGTTCTTACGTGTGGTGTGAT
Source organism: Ericerus pela (assembly GCA_011428145.1). Taxonomy (NCBI): domain Eukaryota; kingdom Metazoa; phylum Arthropoda; class Insecta; order Hemiptera; family Coccidae; genus Ericerus; species Ericerus pela. The sequence goes on from WOFM01002012.1 coordinate 86,622, forward strand.
GGAAATATTCTGTCAGTTGCCTAGAGGTGAAAAAAAAAGTATTTTAAAACTTAATTGAAAAATCAACAGTATTCTTGACAAAATTCCCCTTAAGCTGCGAATTCGTCCAGGGATATCGGGCGAAAAAACAGGGTGGAATTTTTTTTATAGAAAATTTTACGCTGAATTATTTTTAGCACTAAATCAAAATTTGCTGAGAAAAATGCAAAAATCCAAATTTTGGGGATAAATTTAAGTCCTTATCGAATATAGAAGTCATTTCATTACCTGAAAAAGTAGGTCTATCGAATTTGGTTCCATAAATTGTCACCTCAGTGCAGATTCAATGGAGTGTTCCCTTTAATTCTATACTAATTATATGTATTTCAATTAAGGTTTCAAAAACAGTTGTGAAAGAACCGTTGCTTTTAGAAAATTGAAATTTTACAAAGACATTGCCACATGTTAGCTTGAGATTCTATGAAAATTTGATTGAAATTGTACGTTTGGTTTTGAAGATATTGCAGAAATTGGGTCAGATTATTTGCTTCAAGTTGTATGAACCCGATCAATTCTCAAGAATAAAATGTAGGATTGAGCTGAAATTTTGATGAATAATTTTCATGCATTAGCTTGGGAATCTAGGAAAATTTGGATGAAGTCATATGTTGGGTTTGTGAGATATTACTGAAATTCTTCAATCAGATTTGAATCCTAGAATCCAAAGAGAATTTCAGCGATAACTCCCAAACCCAATGTACAACTTCATCAAAATTTTCACTGATTCTCAAGCTAACAAATTAGAATGATTTCTCAGAATTTCAGCTCAATCCTACATTTGGTTCTTAAGAATTAATTGAGTTCATATAATTTGAATCATTTAATCTGACACAATTTCAGAGATTTCTTCATAACCAAATGTACGATTTTAATTGAATTTTTACAGAATTTTGACCTAACATGAAAATATTTCTGCTAAATTTCAGTTCTCTAAAAGCAACTCTTCTCTCGAAAAAGTTGACAATAATTTTTATTACAATGGAATTATTCTGGGAATACCAATCTCATAGAACCCCGTGTTGATGAAATGTGGAAGTAATTAGCACGGTACAAAAATTTTAGTGATAAGACAAGGAGTGAAATGACTTGTATATTCAATAAGGACTTGGGGATAAACACACCCCTCCCCAAAAACGCATGAGATGGGGCGGGTGAAACTTTTAGTATGTTATTCTACGGTGTTTACCCAACAACCCGACATAGCTGAAATTATATGTGCGCTAATTATTTTTCTCCACATTTGATGCTGATTTTACTGGACTATTAGTTGAGTTTCTGAAATTTAGCATAACGTCAGTTATTTTTTCCGTTTCCATCATATGTTTCATAGCTTTACCAAAATTTCTCATTTAGTTTCTGATTCCATAAAAATTTTCCGCTATTTCAAATTTGCCAAACCGGTTAAAATATCGATATATCAATTTTGTATCGATATTTTCCCAGAAACATCAATATTTTTACAATTTGTTTTTTTCAGATCTATAATTATTTAAAAGAGAAATATAATACTTATTATTTGATTTTGTTGTGTTTCTGTTGGTCGTGAGAGCAATTCGTTAATTGTTTCCGATTCTGTTTTCTCTTCAAAATTTTGGTGTTTCTGTTAGTTTAGGTTTCCAGCGCCAAATAATTTGGTTTCTCAATTTTTGCAAGGAACAATTTTAACTACACGATAATAATTAGAAAAACCCTGCTGAAAATAAGTTGATATACTTATTTCATAAAAAGCACAGAGAAATGTAGAAATGATTGTGACGTAAAAAAAAACAAAAATAACATTACCCGGAGCTACTTGCGATATGTCGGAGAGAGATCGGTGATGTTCATGAAATCATAAAGAAATAGCAAATCTATTGTAAATGCTAAAAGCGGGAAATGGTTTGATGGACGAGTGATTCTTGGGGTTATATAAAGTAGCTACTTATTTATTTGAATTATGTAAAAAGAAAATATTCTAAACTTTGATTTTAATTTATTGATATTATGGTGAGCGTGTTTCTCGCTTCCTAATTAATTAAAAATTGTGTTGAAATTAAAACTTTTTAATCCATTTTCAATGTAGTTAAGTTAGTTGATGAGAGACAAAGTTGGATCCCTAACATTGTTGCCAAATTTATAAGTACAGTTGGCTCCGAGTCAAATTATGGTTTTGTAAAACAAATTATTAAAAATTTTAAGTAGAAATATTTCCTTTGTGCAATGAATTTTTGTTTTCTTTTTTATCATCATCATCAATCATCATCATCAATCAATCAATCAATCAATCATTCATCAATCATCATCGTCATCATCATCTTCATCTGGGTTTTTACTGATTTTAAATAATTATTTTGATTTTTTTTGTAGAAATACTCTTTATTGAGAGTAATCTAATTTTGACAAATTGTGCCATGAATATAATCATTCAAAAAAGTGTACAATAATTTATTTCATTTCAATCGAAAAATGAAAGGAGGTTATTGAAGGAATTAAAAGTAAATAAAGAATTTAAAATCTTATATGTACATTTATATATGACGAGTGAAATTAAACATGACAATATTTTGAGGTCAAAAAATACAAAATTATGGATTTGTTTGGTGCAGAATTCAAATGAATTCTGTTTACTGCCGTAAAAAATGTAAACATGGCGTCATTTACATGCCTTTGGTTTCGACTTCTACAACTTTGTTTCATCCTTTTTTACTTTCAGCTTTTGACACAGTGTTATACTAAGAGAGCCAATAAATGAGTGAGTTATTCTAAAACATATTTTAAGAACAAAAAAACCTTTAGGACATCCCTATTTTTTATTTTTGTGCATAATTTTTTCCTCGAGGTTGATTTTCCAATTCAATTTTGAAGCTGGCCGGCTGACCCTCGTAATGAAAAGTTTTCTTCAGGAAAAAATGATTCAGTTTTACCGAGAAACGGGAATTTATCTTTCCATTACTGCTAACTGTTGGGGGAAAAAAAAATAGTCCACCTCACGATTGTGATTTCCTTTCGGTTTAAAAGTCCTTAATTACTGTTCTATTTGTTTAACTAATTTTTTAAACGAAGCAAATAATATTGTTCTTAATCATTTCTTGTGTGCAGGTTTCCCGATTGAACCAGTTTTACTTTTGGAAACTTGAGCACTTTCTCTCTTGTCTGCTTTATTATTTTATCTAAATTCTCTAATAGAAATGGGGAACCATCTATACCCCGAATGATATTACCACTTAATCCTCTACTTCCTGATCTACATATCGGTTTTAAATAGCTCTGTTTCGCGGTCTTCCAAAATTATTTTACTCATTTCAGTGGTGTGTGTGTGTATGTATGTGTGTATGTATGTGTGTATGTATGTGTGTATGTGTATGTGTGTGTTATAAGTTTACTGATTTGCGCGAAAAATATGATTTTAATTGATTTCTAATCTGTCACTGCACAATGTACGTCGACTTGAATTAAATAATTATATTGCCGTATTCGATGGTACATACTACGGTTGAAAATAATGACTGAGATTGCGCATGTTCTGGATAAGAGTTGTTTGTTCTCCTTATTAGGTGCTATGCCCATTATCGTAAGAGTAGTAAAGGTCCTTGAATGACTCGGTACGAATAGATTAAATGCGTGTCCTTTTTTCTCAAATCGTTTTATGTTCGTCGATTAAGGCGCGTGAGTTAATAAACGTTTTCTGTAAACTTCGGTGATCGGTAGCCCCCAACGTTACGTCGAATTTTAGGTGAACGATTCAACAGGTGTGCTAATGTGGTTTCGTTTATGCCCGGTAATCGTATCGTCTGGTCGGTGTATGTGTGCGCAGTTTTTTACGAATAGTTGAAATTTATTTTTATCGCTAGTTTTTCAGTTTGAATCAGGTGACAAAAACTTCTTCACTCATGTAATGGGAAGTGAGTGTTCATGTAGTGGATGTTTCTTTGGAATAAAAACCATAAAAAAGAAGATATTCGAAAATACAAGTTTTGTTTTAGTAGACTGTATTTTTTTGTGACTTTTTTTTTGCATGTAGGCTACATTTTTTTTTTTGCCTGAATCAAATTTAAAATTTTATATTTTTGTTTTTTCTTCTGATTCATTGTCATCTTTCATGATCTTTTTTCTTTTATCGGTTTGGGTTAAAACAAAGTGAAGTATGTATTCTATGAAAAATCGTGAAACTTTGTTTAATTTTTCTCGTTCTTCTAAATTAAATTGTTTTCTTCTTTTCGTAAAAACTTATTCAAAAGAACAAGTACTAGAAAAAAAGTTGATTGAGCTACCAGGGTGTGTTTCAAAATCCTGGGGAAGGGAGGTAAGGGTACATTCAAAACACTCGATTATTCAAATTTTATCGAAATGAGAATTGTATAGGTACCTTCGTCATAGCTCTCTTGGTTTTTATGAACAATTTTAATAAAAAAATATCATTGTTGTACAGAATATTTGAAATTTCTAATTAATAATTTTAAAAATACGATAAAGCTTACCTTACCTTATCCATGCATACTAATAATTCTTTATAATTGACTTTTTAAACATTTTATGGATTTTTTGTGTTCCAGTTACAGGCTTAGATTTGGGGTAATGAGATTACAGTGACATTTATTGTTAAAAAAAAAAAAAGAAAAAAAAACTTCGCCTGAAACAAACTTATTCAAGCAGTAGCGGTCAAATGAGGGAAGATTCATCGAGCACATTTTTCCTGTATCATTTTCACTTGTATACGTGTGAAAGAAAATTATCGGTTATTTTCATGCTTGATACAAAACAAATTCAAGTAGGAAAATTAAATAGAGAAATATTGGTTTTGAAAATTCCTATGTGTGTTGAGTAGGTGTTCCCTTCATTCTTTCTTAAAGATTAATGAAAAGTTGAGGTGATTGCCTGCTATTAAACTTGAAATCCTGGATGCTATTACAATTTATTTAAAATTTTTGATAATGAAAGATCGTATATTGTGGGCGCCACAAATTAATAAAACGAGGTTCCGCAAGTTCTATTTTATATTTTAATATACACAGATGAAAAAATCAAGATCAAATAATTTTTTCCTAAATATATATTTTTCATATGGGAATAGATATATTCACAAATTATGCAAAACTGGCTGACTAGTAACTGATAAATCAAATAATTTCCAAACAAAGGGTGTAATTACGTTATAATTGACTAATACAGGTTCAATAAACGAAATGACAGAAATATTCATGTAGAAAAAAGCTAGTGTTCTCGCTGAAGTCTCATATTTTAAGCAAAAGTGACAGTTGTTCACAAACACAGCACATTTTTGCTTTAAAAAAATTTTTTTGTTGATTATAATATGAGAGATTGTTGTTTGAAAAAAAGACGCCTTATGAACCGTCGCAATTATAATTGGTATATATGTGCTTTTTGTTATCCAAAATTTAAAAAAAGCCTGATTTAAAAAAAAAAAAATTAACCGATTGCTCGCAGCTCACACACGGTTATCAAATTATATTTTGTGTGGTTGTTTGTAAAAATACATAGAATGTTATAAACAGGAAGATAAATATGAACAAACCAATCACAAAACATTACCTAAAATTCTGGTTTGTCATTGGTCTCTTAGTTTGAGAATCCAAAAAAGCCCCGAATTTAAAATTAATATTACGGAACTTGTGTAAATTGGTACACACAAAAAAAGATAAACCTGTGGTGTCTGAATCGTTTTTGTAGAATGAGTATTAATTACTATAGAGGCACAAAAAATTTTTTGTAGAATTCCAGAGACCATGTTAAACATATTACCTCCTTTTGACACAGTTGGTAATAAACTATAATAGTATCTAAAATCTTGAGAGTCTAGTGGCAATCACCTCAGCTTTTTGTTAATCTTGTTTGATTATCATCAACTTGAAAAAAAATAAATGGCCCACCATCAGTGTGGGGCAGTAGATCAATTGAGATGATCTAGATCACAATCTACAGATCCTGGCACTATTGCGATCTAGATTGTGATTCAGTTTGTTAGGTCATTTCCTATTTTTTTATCAGTTCATCATTTTCTTCCCCTGATTTCTATCTACCACCCAAAAATAATCTTGAAAGCTGATAGAGGTGCAAAAAATGCAAAATAAAATATAAAATAGGTTTAATTTTAATTTTTCACTTCAGACATACATTCAAAATTTAATAATAAACGATCTAAGTGATCTAAATTATTTAAAAAATGTTTATCTAGATCCCAAAATAAGATCTTTTTTTGTTGATCTAATTTTTAAAGATCTGTGCCCCCTTCTGCCCTCCATCTACTAAACCCGTATAAAAATTTTCACGACCCATTTTGCTCTTCTTCATTTTCCAGTATATATCAAGCATGACAATAGCTGATAATTTCCTTCAAAACATGTACCGTACACGTGGAAATAATACGGGAAAAATATGCTCCTTGAATGCTTCCTTCATTTGGTTGTTATTGCTTAAATTGAGACTGATCACTTAGTAAGAAATAATTAATGCACACGTCCATAGCGAGTTTTTTTAGTTAACCTTAAGATACTGCAATGGGTCAGAAAATAATTTATTGTAAAAGCCTTTTCTTTTTTATTGTTTTTTAAAAGTACAAAATGTATTTGAATTCGATAAAGTTAAAATTTCTGCTTTTATAGCTTGTAATACAAATTTGTTTTTATATCAAGTGAATGAAATTGCCTCACTTTCGAGGCATGTTTTGCGTGTAGAGAGTGACTAATTTGAGCTCAGTTCCCACGCACCTGTTTAGTTCCTTATTCTTTTTCTCCCGCCTGTTTCACTTTTCACATACATTCTACCTCCTTTCTTTCTTATTCATTTGTACATGCCTTCTCAAAATCACCTCTGAATAGAGAGAAATTTATAAATTAGTTGATTTATTTATTTATTTTTTCTGAACAATTGTCCACCTTAACTGAGATTCGAACCTGCCATCCCTGACTTGAAGAGCAGGAATCATACCAGTTTTGCTACGAGAGTTAGTTGGTTGAAATGAGACCATTGGCCTATATTCTGTTTTCCATAGTTTTTGTTTCTCTGAAATAACTGAAAATTCTCTAAATTCAGTACCTCAACAAAAGTTTTTTTCTGGGGCGGAGGGGAAAAAGTTTTGTGTTTTATTTCTCTATATTTGTTGTAAATTATTATTATCCACCTTTCTTTCTCTGACATTTTTCTTGATTCTTTCACATTTGTACTTCCTCACTCCAGCATTCTTTTTACTCATTACAAAAAATATAGTGTTCAACAATTGTGGAAAGTAGGAAATTTCTTTATGAGTGTGATGTTTAAACGTTTTGTAACCGAGTGCTGCAAACTTCACACGAATTAGAAATTGCCTGCTGTTCACACTGGTTAGACAATATAGGTACTGTTTAACAGTTTTCAGATCGAGACAAATTTTCCGTAATTAGGTGTTTGTTAATATCTTAAAGGAATATTGTATTGAAATGAATTATGTTTCTCTTACTTTTTGTAAGAGATTGATAGTTCATAGAAATTAATCTCTAAAAAATTCTTCAACTAGTAGTCAGTGGAGCTATAACTTGTTACCTAATTTCTATTAATAAAATGGTGTACTTTTTAAATTTTTTAAATTTATTTAAAATGAAAAAGTAATCATGGAGAGAGTATTTCAGTCTCTAAACTTCAGCAACGTTTAAGAATTCTAATTAAGAGCAGGTTGCCTATCGTGCTGAAGGAGGGAAGATTTTCAATTTTATTCATTTTTCCTATGAAGATTTTGAAAATGTCTTTTCGTCGTTTAAAAACGTGGCAATGAAAATATTATTTTTAACGCTGGCGATTGTAATCATTACGTTTTTCATGGAAGAGTTACCAGATTTACCTGAAGACTTGAATTTTGTTGTGCAAGTTTCAAGGACGAAGTAATTAATTTGAAAACAAACAAAAAAAAAGTATAGAACTATCAACTACGATAAATTTCTTTATTCGCCCATTCTCAGGAAAACATTCAAAACAGTCGTTTTAATTATCACTTGGTATTTTTTTTCCTGAATATACATAGTGGGATGGGACTAGATGCTAGGTGTGATTTAGTTTTTTGTTGCTTAATTGTGAAGATTGAATATTGATGATATTATCAGAAATCATAATTTTGACATGTGCGAAGCCACGAACTGTATGTGCTTAAATGGTCAGTTCTTTTTGAAAGAATAATCATATTTAAAAAAATCAGTATTCTTTCGTCGCGGAATCAGCTGTGGTGTTTTAATTTTTCTTTGTTATTTTTAATAATGTTTCTATTGCTTGCTTATTCTTATTTTATGAGTGAAATCGTGTTTGATTAATAGAGTAAAATGTGGTGGAAAACACCAGTTGAAAGAATTTTTCAACTTGAATCATTATTTTTTATTTTTTCATTCCCCCCACTTCGTTGTTGTTGTCTTCAGACATATGCTGATCGAATTTGTTATAAATTTGAACCCGTTGACCGGTTGTCGCCACGTTTGGTTTTTTTTTTTCTTCGGCAGGTCAGTGCGAACGATGAATAGTTGAAAATTTTAAAATAGTTTTTTGGTACTTTTAATCGTTTAGCATTGATGTGTGTAAAAATATCAATCATCAGCCGATAACGAAGACCGTCGAACGATATACAAACGTAATAATTGTGCGAATTTTTGAATAGTGGTTTATCGTTGATGTTTAATGTCAGTCGTATGCTATAGAGGAAGTTTGTTCGTTCTTATCAGTTACCAATAATAATGCATAAAAATTTGTACGTTCTTTCCTCTAATATTCGAATCGTATTTGTAGCTAATCATTCAGTATAATTACTTTTGTCTTTGAGCACGTCGTAGACTTGAATTTGTGCAGAGTGGATCGTTTATTTCACTTTTTTTTGTTTCTCAAATCTTTTTTTTTTTTTCAAATTTGGTTTTTGCAACGTACGTATATTAGTGAATTTTTCATTTGCTACCTAGTTAAATTTTTCTGTAATTAATTTTTATTTTAATCCATTTTTCGAATTAGAGTACGATATTAATTCTTATGAATTAATTATTTTGCTATGGTTTTGTGTGTGTGATTCGTTCGTTCGCCAACTCGCATGTCTAATTAAACAAAAAATTGATATTTTCGTTGATAAAATTAAATGTCTTTCGTGTACCTGATAATGTTGTCTGTATGAAACGAGCGTCTACGTTCAGTCTAAGAAGATATTTTTATTTGCGTTATCAAAGGTAGTGACGCAATTATCGTTTCGAAAATATCGTTTTCTATCGATATTTGTTTTCAAAAATATCGAAAATATGATTTTTCCGATTATCATCGATATTTTCATTAGGAAAACGATATTATTTTAATATTTTATTGGTTTCTTATGTTTTTTATTTTTTGTTCTTAAAACTTGATCAATGTATGAAAAGATTACTTTTTTGTTTTTCTAATTTCCTTACTTTTGCAAGCCTAAAAAATTATAATAAGCAGTAATTTTTTTTTTGTTTGTGTCTTGATGTCCAACTTCCTGATGCTTTAGTGCTGATGCATTGCAAAAGAATACATTATGACACAGAACTGCCACTGATACATTGCATTGATGGTTGAATATAAAGTGTAATTTGATCTCAGCATAGTTCAGAATCCATTACCGCACCTTATGGTTTATTATAACACAATTTACTTTGAAGCCTGGCATGATCAGTTGTTTTTATACTTTATTGTTCTTTTTTTTTTTTTTTTGATTTATGAGTTTCAATAATTTTGATAAAAGTGAAATGAAAAACAAAAAATTCAGTGAAAAAAATGAATAATCTGTGGATTATTAAAAATTTGAGACTTCTTTTCATTAAAATAAATTGAACTGATTAAAAATTTAAAATTATCAGGAATATCGATATTATCTACCGATGTTTGAAAGTGGAATTTGGTGATAATGACGATATTATCATATCAATGTTGATTTTCTCAATATCTTGAGTCACTAATCAAAAATTATAATTGGTGTTTTTTATTTTGGTGTTGTGTGTAGTAATGTTTAAATCAACCAATCTGCAAGCTTCTCCATTGCTCCTTGCTAATGATCTGGACTGTCACCCCTGCAACCCGTGTTTAATTCCTTATGGTACTGAAAATTTTTTTGTAATTTTATTTTTTTATTATTATTTCTTTGTTTTATTTACACGTATCTTTCCAAGTAGATTAGCCAGATTGTCTGTTATATTGAAAAAAAAAAGCTTAAACTAGCTAAACTGACACAACCGGAAACATTAAAAAAAAATCCTCTTTGATCCCTAGTAATCTCGATTTTTGATCAGTCGATTGAAATTTACCCTAAAACAATCGATTTCACAAGATGATCGATCTTTGAAAAATATTTTCTTGCTTTGCTAATACTTTGACGTACTTAAATCTTTGTTAATGTGAACAGATTTTAAATTAGTACCCTAGCCCGTGGCATTTTTATCAGTATTTCAACAAAATATTTAAAATAATCTTGTTGGTCTTGAAGTAAATTACAGTTTCAGTGATTTGCTATTGAGTAAGTAGGGTAAGGTTTGATTATTTCCTTGATGAAGGGCTGGATTGTAGCATTAAGACTGACGTTTTCTCAGTCTTCTCGTACTGGTGACAACGATATTTTAGATTTCACGTGACGTACTTAAGCATGTATTTTATTTTTTTTATTTCATCTTTTGCTTAAATTTCAGTTCAAACGTATCGAAAATTCTTATATTTCTTGATTTCGTGAGTACAATTGCATTTTTTAATATTATTTTCCGTTTGAAATTTTTTGAAAAAAAAAATTCATAATAATTTGATGATGGTTGTCTGAAAATCATTCGAATACGAATGAAATCTGTCGTTCTTCTTTATGATCCAATTCTATTCAAAATACGTTGATGAAATTATGTTTTTTGTGCAATAGGTATTCTTATTCTTCTTCTTATAGATGTAAAAGGTGGTTTATTCTTCTTATGGTTATTGGTCGCTGTTGTCCTAAAAAGTTATTAAATTTTTGCGTTAGACTGATGTATTTTCTCTCAATGTATTGAATGATTGTTTGTTAGTCAATGTTTTGGAATAACATTCGAAAATTATTCGCTTTTATTGCAGTTACCAACGCAACAGAATGTGAGTAGTTCTTGTATTAACATCTTGGGGCGCTCAAATCGAGTTAGGTTTTTATCAGTTATCACTTATTATCGTACTTGTTTTATTCTTGGGGGGGTATCCCTAAAGTGAAACAGACAAATTAGAGGTTCGACTCATTCTGAGATTTTCTATGAGTAAGAAAACAGAGGTAATTCCTCAAGTTCTAGTCAAGTGATAATATTCAATTTTGTCTTTTTAAAAGTTCGCTTTTCCTCCCGATTTTTGAGATTTCTTTTCAAATATAATACGGTTTTTATTATTCTCTTTATCATTCGTGGAAATTTGGCTGATCATTTTCCAACTTTGTTATTGTGGGATTTCCAGACTTCGTTCAATTTTGCAATCCTGTAATATTTCAATTGTAATTTTTTCTTAATTTCCTTTGATGTTCATCGAAACGTTTCACTCGGGGGTACAGAAATTTATTTCGATTTTTTTCGTCTATATTCGCAGTATTGGAAATGAACCAGTCTCAACGTCGATTTTGCTTCGATGTCTTTAATTTTGTTTTTTCGACCAAGTTTTTCCTTCTTAATTTTTGAAAAAAGTATTGTAATTAAAATTCTCTTGTAACCAATTTGAACTTGTTTTGAGGTATTTTTCTTATTTAACCAAATTGAATGTAGTGTCAGGTATCTCACTATGTGTCTCCCATTTTTTATTTCATCAGTCGTTATAGATATTTTCGAGCTCCGCGCTTCCACTGTGTCATGTACTACTTTCATTGAATTTAAATATCGGTTTACGGCGTATGATTCTCTCTCCTAAGCTAGTGCCAAATAAATTATTATGATTAGTCGATTGTTTTTGATTGGCCCTAAAGATAGTGCTTCTCAATCGTATTACACTCCCATTTTCAATTTTCGCTTGACACAATGACAAATTTTCCTTGCATCCATTACGTCGGTCGATTCGTATTTAATGATTATTTAGTCGCGACGAAATGTCCGAATTTCGCCTATGATAGCCAATATACGAATATATCGATATCGTATATTCTAACCACCGATAGCTGCTTCGTGTGACCATAATAATTTTCCAATGTACTACGATTAAAGTGTGACCAATGGAGAGACGTAATCGAAAGTAGTTTCACTCTCCCGACCAGCATCTGTGTGTCCAGTGGAACGGTATATACGTATTTTTTGTGTTTTTCTTGTCCTTTCATTTGTAACGTTGGCTGAAACCAGTAACGGTCGTGTATATGTGCCTTAGTTTTTCGCTATTGTACCTACCTACTGTGCAGCAGATTCGTCTCAAAAAATTAGCAAAATCTATTTTCCATGATTCATTTGTGTCGGGCAAAAATTATTCAGAAATGATAAATCTCATTATTAACGGTGGAGGCAGTGGTGGTGGTGGTGGTGGTGGTGGTGGTGGAAGCAGCATCGACGGTAGCAGCGGAAGCGGCCAACAAAATCGCTCTCGCAGATCACCAACAGAGTTGCGTAACTCCTCGACTCGTTTCAGTCACGTTTACCTGTACTGGTCAAATAATGCTAGTCTGAGGTCTGTGGTGTGGATTTGCAAAAGTCTGTCATTCACCCCTCCCCCACCGCTCCACCCTTTGCCGTTCTGCGTTTCGTTATCGTCGTTCTCATCGAATGCTTTGTGGTGTTTTTTTTTTTACAGCTCCGAACGCAACCTACGTTCTCGGTTCCACGAACGAGGCACCAGTGCCGAGCGTCGCTACAAACGCAGCAATCGAAGATCACCGACGTCCGGTACTCGTCGTCGTCATCACCATCGCCACCAAAGTCGCCAAAGCCACCATCGGCGTCCGCGTGACCACCGTCGTCACCGTCACAGACGTAGTTCATCCGATAGAACGGAGGAAAAATCGCCCTACATTAATAACCACGTGAGTATATTCGATATTCATTGCACTTAAGTCGTTTCGACGCGTGGTACCTTTGACGGAATATATTTTTCGTGTACTAGTCGATCAAATGCCAATTTGCATCGCGACGAGGATTTAAATTTATTCCAGTTAATTAGTTCGAAATTTTTCACACTTTTTTTCAAAAGTTTAGTTGCTTTCGTTCTATTGCTGCCCTCGAGAGAATATTTTTATGAGCCAGTAGATAATTGATCCAGTTTCTAGGATCGTCGCAATACTTGATTGTTTCAATATAAATATTCAGAACTGAATGCAAGAAATTCAATCGTGTATAAGAACTTTTTAAGTACTTAGTTCGCGTATGATGAAACGATTCTCATTTTGTAGAAAATAAATTTTCACTTCCTTTTCATTTTGTATTGGTTGAAATGACGAAGTACGCTCAGAAATGTTTCACCGCCATATTCCCTTCCAGTAGCACCATACTGTTAGAAGAATGAGATCTGTTCAATTGTTGCATTTATAACCGTGAGATTATTAAATATGATTCAGTTGTAAAGTAGTTGAAAAGTACTATTGAATAGCTTTTTAGGTATACATAGATCGTTGAAATTGAAAGCAATGAGCTGATTTAGGGCATTCTATTACTTCGTTGAATACAAATCTAACTTCTACCTTGTTAAATTTTGCGATTATAATAATCCATTAAATGATCGCTTTTTCATTGACTCGAATAAAAGTTATCGTGCCTGGATGTGTGCGATTTTGTAAAACTGTGTTCTATGTAAGTTACTTATCTATTGGTTCGCGCTCACAGAAAATACGTGAGACATTTTTATTAAATTCACTTTGTTGTTCAAAAAAGTGTGTCTACTTATTTTAACGCAGAATTGCTGCTTGAATCGCGAGAAAAAAGTTCTGAGGAGACTTGAAACAGCTAAGGATTTCGGAATTATATGCATATTCCGTAACACATCTGAAGGAACATCCCAGAGTTTCGCTGGGATGTCTGCTGAATCAGTCGAAAAAAATAACGAAATCAGTGTTGATATTGATTATTACATTTGTCATTTTATTACGAAAATTCTTTAAAAAAATAAATCGAAATTTGCAATCTGAATAAACCGAGTTATACGTTTATAGGATTTTATTCACTATTCGCCTTAACTAAATCCATCGATATTTGAAACCTATTGCACAAATGACTGCTGCTTAGAGGAAGGGAATTGAATTTAAAAAATAATAATTGAATTACGAAGTAGATCAAAAGAAACTAAGGAAAATTTGATTAAATTCATATTGCATGTATCGTTTTCAAATTTAGCCCTACAAATCCTTTTTTCGAATTTTCTGAAACTAAATTATAATTTTCAAAGAAAAAATCCAAATTATTATGACACGAAAATGTGCTAATTGACTATTACCTAAAACTTGGTTGACAAATTACCCTAAATTCTTCTATGGTCGCGCTGTTCGATGGGCTGGCTGTAGCCTTCCAAAAATTCTGTTATGAAATAATGCCTTTTTAGGTAAAATTTTTGTACTTGTGTTCTACGTTAAAAAAGATTTTCATCGAAAATAACACGATATTTGTTATTTTTTAATCTGAAATAATATTTTTTTTTCCAAGGCCTGAAAGTGAGTCCTACAATCTCCCTTTCAGTTCTTGTAAAATAAGATGCTTTTCATTCCGAATGCGAGAAAATAATATGATTGATCGAACACTTAAATATACAATGTTATCATAAAATTTCGTAGATAATGATTTTCACCCCAAAAATCAGTGTAGCAAAATAATGTTTTCGAAGCGTGAGGAATGAAAACTTTTTCATTTCATATTTTCGTTTTGTCGATGTTCCTAAATTTTTTTTGATTAGCGTAATTTGTCCTGCTGATCTCCGGAATAAAGTAGTCTCATTATGGCTGTTGCAAAAATTATTGTGCCAGATCTAGACAAAGTATTCTCTTCTGCATCTTGGAAATCTTAATCCAAATTTCCAATCTGATTACTGGTTATGAACCGATTTTTATGAGGCTTCGTATCTGTCGGACATTCATTTTTGAACTACGCGGCGATAGCGGAAATGACTGGCCCTGGATTAGGGAACTGATTTTAAGCGGTCATCATTGTGCCCCTTACTTTGGTCTCTTCGATTTCTTGATAATGACCTAATGTGAACCCACAGCGTGGCTTATCACTTGGCTGCTTGTTTGGTATGTCTTCACGGCGGCGCCTCACTTGATTTCGAATTCTTTGTTAATGAATGTTGTACCCTTTCGTCGAAATGATTATTTTTGGTGAAGATGGTGTCCTACATTTTTCTTAATTATTGACGTCTCTCTCGTTTCCTTTTTTCTTTTTTGCGATGTAACAACTACTCGTCTCACACGATGAATTAAGCGTTTTGCCGATATTGACTGGGAGCCAAAATGTATACCGAACGTTCTTGTTAATGGTATTCCCCCTTAAAATAGCTCATTTACCGTACATTTTGTGTTTATGATTTGCGTATAAATGGTTCGTCGGTTGGCTACTTGCAGTGTGTATGTACCATTGGTCTAAGGCAAAAAAAAAAAAAAATTAAAAAAAATTGAAACAGTAAAAAAAAAAAATTAAAAGGGTATTAATAACTAGCTTAGCTTCCTCTCTTTTGACGCGTAGGATACACGCGCGCTCACACCCTATATCACAAAAGTGTAGTTTATTCCTCATCGTGCGATGTGTAGGGACTTCCGAAGATTGTATAGCTTTGGGTTGGAGAGAACTTTGCGTTTTTTCTTTTTTTGTTGTTTTTTTCTTCGTTGAAAGATATTGTAAGTCTCTGAGTTTTGGTTTCTTTTTTCGTTTGTTGATTTTTTTTTTTTTTTTTAAATTATCGTTACTATTATTGCTTGAAACCATTTCATTCGTTACACGTGCATTAATTGTACGTTAGTTCACGACATTCATATTAGGTTTACAGGCGTTGAAAATGGCGTTTATAAAGAGATCGCAGATTCTGCGTTCGTTTTCATTTCCCAAAAATCAGCGTAAAGCGGAAAGGAAAAGAAAAAACGCGTAACACAAATTTTCATGTCGTCGTCATGTAAAATTATGGCCATCGCCGGCCATTTTCTCCATCCCTTTCGCCCCCTCGAATTTTTTACTTTTTTTCGTTCGCCCGACGCGGAAAAACTTGTGATCACTTCCAAAGTTCTTGTGAGTGTCGCTTGACTTCGTCACTGTCATGAGAATTTTCGCGCCCAAATCGTTCGGGAGTCCACGTCGTCGTGTGCACGTATTCGTCGCCGTCTGCATCAGCGCGCCATGTTCGTCTGCCAGCAACAGGTATCGCATCGCGCGAAACGCACGTCTGGCGAGTGCCGATTTCGATCGTCGCCGTCCGTGTACTGCAGCATTTCAAAAACGGCTAGCACCACCGATTACTCCAGCACCAGCACCTCCACCACCAACGCCTCCACCGCGACCACCGAATGCTCGCCAACGTTATCCGGCTGCCTGGGCGGTGTGATCGGAGCTAACAAATGTTTGGAATTGGAAAAACGGACGACGGCGATGACTGCAGTGGCCGCGACAGCTGCGCCCGTGATGACAAATTCTTGCAACGCTGACGACATCAACGCTTCCGAAGTGGGATTTCGCAAACGCCAGCGTCGTCGTCGACGACCGATTTATTTCTTGTCTGGCTCGAGTATCGCCAGCTCGTCGCCGGACGGACGGTCTTCACTGACCAGTAACCGACGTCGGCGACCGGTTCAGCCGTGGCACATTCAACAACAGCAACAAAACCGGATGCAGGAGATGCAGTGCCAGATGGCTAATCTGTCGACGGCCGCATGCTCGTCGTTCGGTACGTCTCAGCGGCGACCAGTCACGCTGGTCGATTCGTCTTGGTGGCCAGTTTCGCCCACCGTTTCTGTACGTATCCGTTGAATGTTTGAACTTCGTCGGTGTGTATGTGTGTGCGGATGATCTGTAGTGTGTTCGTCGCGTGCGTTTGCTACACGCTTCAATATTCACGCATTGTATCGCGTCTGGTTTAACGGCCGCTGGAAAACCTACCGGAGTGACTATTCTTTCTGTGAACTGGCTTTATGTTTGCGCTCATTCTATGTGAAGATTGCTCAAGTTCCTCGACTGGATTAAAATTTTGTTATACAATAGTTTCCACCCTTTTTGGAGACTGTCTTTCGAAAATTACGGTGTTCATTTCCCCAATATGTAAGACGGTACTGACCGTTACAATTGGAACCGAATTCTTTTTGGATGTTGAGATTGTTTTTTAAGTTCTCTGACTTTAGCATTCGATCACCAAAGCATAAATTAAATCTTATTTCTGGACTATGCGATTATTTATTTACCTGATGTGTCGAGTAAAATTGGCAAAAAAAAAATTCGAGGAATTGTGGCAAGAGCATACAGAATTTTCTTTTCATTGAATAACTTCAACGGGCTTATTTTTAATGAATCACCACTGATTTCATGCACAATTTGTCTTCCTAATTGCGAGTGCATCAGAAAATATACTACAGGGAACCATATCATGGTGGTTATTAAAAACTTGTCTTGCAAAGTTATTAGTTTAGCTCTACATTCTTCTCCATTATACTCCAGTGTTGCAAATATTTTATTGTTTTCTAACAAAATTACAAAGAAAATGAAAATTCATATTATTCTTTAGTCACCCTCCGACTATCAAGAAACCGTTGGATTTTACAAAATTTGGAACTGAAACGGCTGACGTAGTAAAAATGAAAATAACCTGTAATTTGGTCAAAACTTCAAAACTAGTTCAGTTTTTAATTCGAAACTTCCACTTATCAGAATATGTTGCCTATCTCTGAAAAACTTTTCACGATTTGTGCCTGTTTCTGCCTCTTCTATCCCCCCACCGTACATTCAGATACAATTTACCGAAGATTTGCAAGGTAGGTCAAACTAGTAATATACAAAGCATGTGATTGTACATAAAATCACCGTACAGGACTTTTAAAAAAATGCCACGTGTGTCACTTCTGTTGATTTTCTCGAGACTGGTTTATGCAATTTTAATTAATTTTTAATCATCGTGCATCTTTTTAATTAATCAAGCTTTGTGTGATTCATTTTCTTTGGTGTTCTTGTATTAGTTTATTTTCATTTGCATTCAGTGTAATGGCGAAACTTGAGGAAAAGCGCCTATCCCGAGTCATAAATCTCGAATATATAGGTCACTCAAATTCTTCTTTACACGATACGTATTTAGTTATTCATTTTTCCAATTTTTACTAATTTTGGCAATTTGTAGGAGTCTGTTGAGCCTTCTGATTTTTGACCTGTGTCAATAAAACTGGGAACAGTGTTTGAGCTTTTCATGGGATACACATTCGTGTTGAAATTTTTGAAATTCATCAGCTTGTTTCGAAGGAAGGGGTTCTCAAAGTTTCGCACATCCACCATGTTGTCATATCAATAACTCCCTTAAATTAAAAGATTTTGGCCTGAAATTTTTGTGGTAGTTATCGAGACTATTAAAGAATGGTTTGGTACTGAATTTGAGCAGAATCGGTTAACTATACAAGTACCGCGGTTGATGCGTGTAAGAGATATTTTCTACTCGTTTCTGTGAATTCGAACCATATTTTCACCTTTTTGTTGGATATATTGCGATGAACCATTGGAGACGAGTTTGGTCAATTAGATTTTTTTTAAATACGTTTGTTGACAAAATTAGAAATCATGCAGTGCTAAAAAGAATTCTGCAAAAATTGTTATCTTCATTTATCATGTTTGAAGCAATCGCAGTGGAATATAAACTGCTTGATTTTTATTTTGATTAGTGAAGAAGAAAAGTTTGATTTTTAGAACAGCTTCCTTGCCGCAGTCAACATGAATGATTTCATGTGAATTGAGGAGAAAAAAAATAGGCGATGGTTGAAGAGTCAAATCGCCTATAATCTCATTTCAGAGTTTTCTTCAAATCTGAAAATTCTAGACTAGACTCTTGGAATAGTATGTCTTATGCTGATCTCCGTCTCTTTGAACGTCTTTGTTGGGAATTTCATATATTTATCACTTGTACCTTGTCCTCAAAAATTAAACATTTACACGTTGAATTTGTTTTAATAGCTTATTATTGTTGAAAATTAGTTAATTTTTTGATGTGAAAGATAAACAACAGGGAAGAAAGCGGAATTTCTGTCGTTTATGTGATCGATCATATTCCCTTTTCCCGTTTGAAGTTAGCATTTATGATTATTATACTATTTAACCAGCTGATAAGATTTGTTAGTGGTGTTTCGTTTTTGCGTTTATTCATTTGTTTAAAAAAAGTTGAAGATTATTATGATTTCAGTGTATTTCATGGTACTTTCTTTCGATGAATGTTTCAGACTTCCTTCTTTATTTTCTGATGAAAATTGGTGTAAGGTGCTGTTGTTTTGGCGAACGCTTCAGTTACAAACAAAGTTTCATAAATCTGTGTGAGACAAAAAATTTTTAAATCAGTTTTTTATTTTTGTAACTGATGAAGATTCCTTCATATTCAGAAATTCAGTCACATTAATTAATGTAGAAATCATAGGTATTGTTGTTGTGTGCTGGTATCGAAAGACTTACCGTTAGGATAAACTTATCACGTCGCAGATTTACCCTAAACCACAATAATTTTTTTCTTATGTCTGTTATTCCATCAATACAATTAATCTTTTTGACCGAATTCGTTCGATTCACCGCAGAGTTGGGCGTCACTTGAGTATTAATCAGTAGTTAAGTTTTTACTCTATCATTAATCCTAAGAAGTAAGAGTTGCTCGTAATCATTACCGATTTGTCATTTCTCATTCAAAGTGAGAGAGAACAACTGTAAATTAATTATATAATCAAGTTTTTTTGTTGTACTTTGAAGTTTTAGTAGGTTTTGTTTCTGAAGTTGTCAACAACTATTGACATGAATAAATTTTTACTCTGAATGTGGTGGTGGGGTAATGTAATTTACTTTTAGTTTTCCCTAGTCTTCTTGTAGCAAGCAGAAATAGAAAAAATTATCGTTGGTGGTTTTTCCTCGAAGTTCTAGATAAAGGTTATTCCCTAAATGTTTTTGATATTTCTAGTTTCCTGAAAAAAAAATGAGAACATAGAATAAATTAGTCACGAGCATTTCAAAAATTATTTCTAATTCTCAGGTACAGATTAGTATGCAGGAGATTGGAGAGGTCCGATATAGAAAAAATATGAAATTTAAAAAACTTCGGTACTTACTATTTTTTTTTTTTTTGCATGTTATAAAAAACTTTTTTGCGTTGCATGTGCCACAGTTCTTCGTTAAGGTTACGGTTCCCAGTCATTTCTTATGATTACGAGTAATGTGTAAATTAGTCACAGTTTATCAAAATAAATCACTTATTATTCATTTACTCGCGTGAGGAACGTCCAGCGTCGACTCAAGATTGTATTCTTTGAGAAAAACGAATTTGTTGGTTACTCGCATTATGGCGGAAGCGCAACTGCGTATGTGTTGACCGTGGCTGAAAATATCACCCTTCGATATTCGTTCAGTGCTTTCGTTTAAAGTTATTAATTTCGTAATGTGAAGAATGGCAGAAGCTCAGTTGTGAGCGAGCGCGGCCCATTTCACTTATTTTTCTCCAGCATTCTCAGTCAGTGGAGCAACAGTTGAGGAAGCGTTTCGCAGATGGCATTGCGCGATAATTGTGTTCAGGGGCTTCTGTCAAGAGATTGGTAATTATACCGTTTTACGCAATTTTCTTTTCAAGTTGGAGGTGAACGCCGCGCGACAATTTGTTTATTTATAGGACTGTGTTTTGGCATCATTTTCGGTTTGAAAATCCGTGTATCATTGTATTAAAAAAAAAAAAAAATTGAAGATGAGAGAAGAAAAAAATACTGTGAAAACTAACGACGACGACGACGGCGCGTTTATATGGAATAATAACGTTGACCAACGGCGGACGTAGCCTAGTCGTACGTTTTTCTTCGCAAAAATCAGTGTATTTTCGTCTTTTTCGTCGTGTGGGCGATCATCGTCGAGAACATTGTGTCGAAATCAGTTTTCGTTCCTGGTTTTTTCCCCTATTTTTCTGCTTTCCTAACCGTGAAATGGGTAAAAGTATATGAACTTCCAAAAAAAAGAAAATCTATGTTTGTAAATGAATAAATGAAAAATATGTCAGACGATGAAAAAGAAATGAGTTAGCTCTGGCCAGCAAAAAGGGTAAACAAAATATTACCTATCTAACGTACTGTGTTCGACGCAGTTGGTCCTAAATAACTTTTGTCTTGTGGTCAAAGCGTGATGTGATCGAAATTTTTTATTCGGTTTTTGTTTTGTGTTTTTTTATTGCGCGCCTTGCCATTGTGCTATGTTTTTCTCACCAAGGTGTTCTAAATGTCATCTCGGAGTTCAAACTACTCAACCGCGAATGGACCGGCCGGAGTATCGATGACGAACAGCAGCTGCAGCAATGGCGGCGGCAGCGCTAGTGGTCGACCTCAAAGGTCGTACAGCACACGTTCGTCTACGGTCAGCGTCACTCAGTTGCTGAGTGATTCATGTTCCAGTTTGATAAATCGAATCGCGAATCGTGTTCGTGGACCATCGGTGAATGCGGTCGACGGACGAAGCCGACGCTCGAAAGGTCCGTCGTCGTCTTTGGCTGGTGGACGTGAGAAAACGTCGGTCGTCGACGAATTGGAAACAAAGTGTAGCGCCGCCGCAAACCCAAAACGTGAATACCGCTACGATCCTTCGGCCGGTCGTCACCTGACCAGTGACCGTCTCGATCGTAAACATTGGTCGCATCGCCACAAAGAAGACGTGGTGAGCCGGAACAACGCGCTGATCGATACGAAACGCTGGCTCTCCATCCCCAACCACCACGAGTATCTGGCCTCCAAGGATCGCCTACATCGTGAACCCGTTTCGCAAACAGGTAGTCGGAGTCGCGCGCTGCGACGAGAGTATGGTGCGAGCGGTGGCGCTGGCAGCAGCAGCAGCGATGTGTCCGAGTGTACGACCGCGCTTGGTTCCAAAAAATTGTCCGTATACGACGCGGACGCCGCAAGCACGCGTAGCAGCCGAATTGGCGGATCGCATTCGTTTCGACTGGCGACCGCGCGACGAATGCGTCCCGACGACCGGTACGACGAGTTGGTTGGACGCTGCTCGTACGCGTACAAAGAGCGTCCGCTGGCAAAAAGCGCCACCAGCATTGTGCTCTCGGAGAAGGCGTATCCATTCGTAGCGACAGCGGCCGCCTGCCAGCGTCGCGGTAAACATACGCCGTACCGCGAGGAGAAGACGCCGCAGCAGCAGCAACCGCCAGAACAGCAACAGCAGCGTCGCTACGACTATCGTCACAAGTCGGCTGGTGGTCGTCGCGAAACGCTTCTCTACTCGTTTAAGCCGTTAAAAGGTTGTGGCGAATGTAGCGGTGGCGGTGGTGGTGGCAGGGGCAGTGGCAACGGACGCGACTCAACTATGAGCGTTTCACGAACACGACTTAATTCGCCGCCCCCGTCGTCGTCCTCGTCGATGTATGATTTGACGCGATTGCGACGCGACAGTCCCCGAGTGTCGGTGGCACGCGGTTCGACGATACGACGCGATGCTAGCTTTGGTCGTAGCGCGCACCTTAGTCGGCTGACCATTGGCCGCGACTACGTTGACGACGGTAGTATAATGGGTGTCGCCGCTGGCACCGCCGCCGCCACCGACGCTACTACGCTCATGGCCGAACCTGCAGAAGTAACGTCGACGAAAAGAAACGCGAATCGAACGACGACTCAGACGATGAAGACGCCGGTGCGTGTCGTAGACGAGAGTGGCGATGACAAATCTTCTAATGCGCTGATCGTGGCTGCCACATTAAAACCTGCGGCCCCCTCTACTGGAGAGAATGGCGAACGTGCTTCATCCTGCACTTCGGATCGCGTGGTGAAACGCAAAGAAATACAGGCGCTGATCGAGAAGTACGCCGGCCTGGTGGAGCAAAACGCGAACGCATTGCCGACTGTGTTGGACAAATATCAGAAAAAGTACTCGGCCCTGCTCTCACCTTCTTCGGCGTGCGATAGCCGAGGACTCGTCGCCAAGGCCGTAAGTGTTAACCCCCCCTCCCCCCATCTCACATTATTCACACATTATCCAGGTACCTGGTGTTCTGCTCTGCTGGGCTAATTCCGTTGGTGTACCGCTTCCTGATTTTGATAGTTGCATGGGTTTTTTTTTTAATATTTTTGTTTGTTTTTTGTTTTATTTTTCCTTCCTCTTGTTGCTCTGCTTTCCCCGTCGTGTGTTATTTACCTGTTCATTTGATCCGTTGGAAAGTTTGTTTTGTTATTTGTAAATGCACCTCTGTCGTGTTAATAACTCGTAGGGAAGGTGAAACTCAGTTGAGGATAATTTTTATTCGTTCAATTCCCGCGCCTAAGAGATCAGTTCATTTTCTGCTGCTAAATATCTTCATTTAACGAGTTTCCTCCCCACTCCTAAATAATTTGCAGTTCTTGATAGGTTTACGACTTTGTGTGTGTTCTGGGAGAAAACCTGAGAAATCTGTTTGAGGGGTTCGCTGTCCGCGTTCCTTATTTCAGTGTTTACTAAATTCAGGTATATTTCGTTTCTCAGTTCTGTCGTTTTTCATTTGGGGCTTGTATTTTCTCTAACTTTTGCATTTAGTGCAATGGCGGCACCTGTGGAAAAGCGCTGATCCTGAGTCGTAGATAGGTCACTCAAGTTCTTCGTTGCAACTATATATATTTCCATTTTTTGCTTATTTTGGCACTTCTTGTGAGTTTGTGTTTGACTGATCTGTGGCAATGAAACTATGGGTAGTATTGAAAACTTCCATGAGCGACATATTCGTGATAAAATTCTTGAAATTAAATCGCTAGTTTCGGATGAAGGGGTTTTCAAAGTTTTGCAAATCCACCATGTTGTCATCACGATAACTCCCGTAAATTTCAAAATTTTGGCTTGAAATTTTTATGACAGTTGAAGACTATTAGGGACTGGTTTGGTATTGAATTTGAGCGAAATCGGTCAACTGGTTTTCAAATGGCAACCATTACAAAATTTGACACTTCTGAAAAAATACACACTTACCGCGGTTGATGCGCGGCAGAGATATTTTTTATTTATTTATTTTAGCTATATTCTTTATGTTCGAAAAGTCGTGCTTTTGTGTTCTATTTCTCGATAAAGTTCTGACAAGAGTTGAAACTCAGTTTAGTTCTATGTGAGTTTCGTAAAATGTTGAAGTTGTTAGAAACAAACTGTGAATATTTCTTAGTAGAAAATAATATACAATACCTTATTGAGTAACTGCGGCCCATATACAGATACATAGATGTAGATATCCTGAAAAATATGGAATGTTTCATGTTTCTAGGGTTTCAAACCTCGACGCTTACGAAAATCGCTGTTGGCACTTCGAAATTCTGTCGTCTCCTCGTCAAATCTTATTTTCTTCCTTAAATGTCCATCACCAAATTTCATTGTCGTTTTTATAATTTTTTTACTCAACGGTTCACCGTACAGGAAATTTTATGTTAATTGGAAATGTTCTTTACAAAATTTCCGAAAAATAATATTATATATCCATTTTTTAAGACCCGGTGATTATTGAGTAGAAAGTAATCAAAATGAAAACAAATTTTAAGGAGAGGCAGATTGTTCGCTGATAAGTTAAGTTATAAGAAAGTGATGAGAAGGAAGTGTTAAGCATACAGTATCGTTTATTCATTAAAATTTACACACCTATGTAGGTTAGAAGATTCCACACTTCTTAATAACCACAGTGTTTTGCTATTTTGTCTAGACAAATAGAATATCCTATTATTAAAAAGAAAGTTCCAGAATATCCTATTATTTAAAAGAGAGTTCCAGCAACGTATTAATTTTGTGTTGTCGATACTTTAACCAAACTAAACAGTATACATCACCACTTTGGATCATGAATGGTGACAGTGGCGGGTCTAGAACCTCCGATTTTACGATTGTAATGCGGAGCGCCTTACCAGTGCTCCAAATAGATCCCTGTTTCTGAAAGTGAACCTCTGGTACGTTGGGTTTAGTGATGATCTCATATAAATTTAAAATTTACTTTAATAAATAACGAAAGTTTGTCGAACACGTGTTCTATTAATATGGATCTTCAAAAATTCTTTGAATTACGTTTTATTGGTGTCGAGCTTGAAAGTTTGTCTGATCAGTAAGAGAAAATTTTTTCTGCTCATTTACGTTAATTTTCTTGTGGAAAAGTTTGTTTTTCAGAAGTTGTTCATTGATATGGAATATTTTAGCTTGTTCCACTTATTTACTTGTTCGTTCGTCAATATCATTTTTGCTGGCATTTAATCATTCAAAATCAAGCTTCTGGTCAGGTGTTGCCTGCTGTACTTTTGTTTGTTACAAAATTTTTAAGTTATTTCGATCCATTCCCCAGAACTAGTTAAATAGTTTCTTCTAAATAGGTATATCTCGTATAAAGCGTTCAACATCCCAGTGTTTTGCTAGCTTTTGTAACCTGAATTCGTCATCTCATGCTTCATTTCGAGTAAAATCATGCGTGCTTTTTTTGTCTCCGATATTTCATTGAGGCGAAACTGAGCGAAGCTTCCACATGTATCCTCTCACAGAAAAACCTTTGTGATGAAGCAATTACTATTCGATGGCCGAGCCAAAATCGATGAAAATTCATTTATATCAATTTCATACTTAGCGCGATGTCGTGACGGTGCCCGATTTTCAAGTAGGTTTTCTGTGGAAAATCTACTTATTACGCTTCTTTAAATCCGATGAATTAAAAATAAATTCTGTTTTTCCATTAGGATTTAAACCGTCGTCGCACGAGTGTTTATTATTTAAAAATTTCATATTTTTTCTGTTTGGATTCTCAATTTTGTTGGCAAGTAGTTAGGATATTTTTTCCTTGAAAGTGTTAGTGTTACATTGTCGTTTTGTTTTTTGAGAGGCCGAGTTCAAATTTTTAGTCAATTTTTGGATTTAACCACTAGTCGGGCTCCCTGTAATCCCAAAAAAGACTCAAAATGACATTTTATTAAAAAATTTAGTGATGAATTGTCGGTTGTGATTTGTGTGAAGCGTTGAGTTCGAATTTTCAGTTCATGTTTGAATTGAACCACTCTTTGATCTCGTTGAATAGGAAAATTTTTTAGCGTTTTATTGTTTCTCGAATATGTTTACTGAAGTGCGAAGTTTTACTTCTAACATGTGTGACGCCAAAGGAACACTTTTTTGGGGGTGGAGTTATTCTGGGTAACCCACTTTGCTTTAGTTATGGTTCTGAAATTCGCTTGTGACCTACGAATCCTACATTGTAATGTTCAAATTTTATATGTAATTCTGAGGTAGAAAATTATAGTATATTTTTTATTTTTGAACAGCTGTTATATTAAAATGTAAAAATTTGAAATTATTTGAAAATCTTTGATTTACAGGTTAGTTGACTTATTACTTATTTCGTTTTTACAAAAATTTTATTTTTTTTAAAATTGGTTTTGCGTGTGTAGCAAGTAGTTCCACATCTTCACTTGAAAAGTTTTGTGACTTTTACTAGTGGAAGTATGAAAAGTTAAGAATGAAAGGGTTAATGTATAATTTCGTGCAAACACATCGCGTCGAATTAATAACCGAGAAGTATCATAGTTTTTGAATGCTAATTTTCAGTTATCATTCGTAATTATTTAAATATGTTCCACTTGAGCGATGATTGAATTTTAAAATGCCAGTTACATTTTTATTAACAAATTATTGCGTGTTTTTGATTGCGCAATTCCTGTAAAATATTCAAAATAAAATTTAACTTTCTACATACGTGTTGATGAAAATTTTTGGAAAGACGGGATCAAAAACCATGATTTTTTCTAATGAGAATCTTTTCTTCGCTAAAATATAATAATCTATACTAATATATGTATGAATAGAAAAATTTGGAAAAGTGTATGTTAAGGGTAATCTCAGAATCTACCAAATCGATGTTGATGAATTTTTGTCCATGCATTCTTCATGAACCTAAGAAGGATCTAGGCTTAGTTTTATTATTTTATCAATTCAGAAAACTTATTTATGAAGGAAAATCGATGAAGGTTGGATTAATACTTCGACCCTCATTGGTCCCAAAAAAGGGAAAATTTTTCATTTTCAGATTTTGTTGCGTAATATGTGACTGAATTTGAATTTGATGTTAATTTTATCATTAGTCCCATTTTTGAACCCTCATTGAGTCTAAAAAGAAAAGAATTTTTTATTTTCTGATTTTATTGTGTAATATATCATTAGATGTTTTTTAAGGCGCTGAATTCGAATTTGATGTTAATTTTATCATAAGATTCATTCCTCGACCTTCATTGGGCCCAAAAAAAAGGGAATTTTATAGTTTCAAACTTTGTTATCAGGGTTAAGGTCAAAGGTCCTAAGCATCTGTTAAGCAGAGCTGACACCACGGGTAGCTAGTAATTCTGACAAGTTTTTACAGTTTCCTATTTCGGTAATGAGGGCAAGGGATTGTCATGCTAGCTAATCGAGACCCTTTTTCTCTGCGATTTGTTGGTACTTAAATCGATGTAATTTTTTGTTAGATCAATTTTTGTAGTTTTTAGAATGGGGAATGGTATCTATGATCATTATTAAGTAATCACTTTTTTTCGTTTTTAACGATGTATTACCTGAAGAGAAGAATAGTTGTGTTAAAGTTCTTGTTCCTCTTAATCGTATTTCTTTCTTATATCTTTCCTTTCTTTCAAAATTATTTTCATTTCGTTATTTCTTCCTTGGTTGATGTCCAGATTTGCTAAACCTTTGGATATTGATAGGCAGATTAAAAAGTAATTTCTTTGCGGGGAACGGATAACGTTTCGGAATTTTTTTTAGTTTTTCGCAAATGAAAATTAATTTATGAATTAGAATGGCCAGAAAAACGATCCGTTAAGTAGAATAAAATGTACTCTTACGTTGAATGAAATGTAGTCAAAGTGATTGGGATGTCGATTCTTTTTATTCATCTGTAATTTTCAGAAACTAGTCTGATGCGGATAAGATTTTCAATTCTTGATGTGTGTTTGAAACTAAATAATTTTTCATCAACCCTTTTGTATTCAGTTGTAATAGTGATTCTCCTTTCATCCACGTAATTTACTCCATCAGCGATGGCTATAAGATTTTATGCTCGTATTCATGGTTGGTCGACTTTCAAGTGTTCAAATCAAAAGTCATTTTTTAGGTCGACTATCGTGTAAATTTGTTCTCGTTCCTAATGTGTCCATGCTTTTCATTAATTTCCCGGTAGACGTCTCTCATCAAATTCAACTTAACTGATTTTTTGTTTTTCATTCATTTTCCTAATTAATGACTCATTGCTTTCGTATTACCACCTCAATCGCGCCATCATCCATAGTCATAATTTTCATAGTGCCTTTACATCAGCTCACTGTAACAATCGAACGCTCTTAAAACCCTGTGTGAACTTTTACTCTAGCCTGCTTTGCGTCGACCATAATAACGTGTATTTAAGCAGTAATTTTTAATTCGGCGTTTTATTACCTTTTGACGACGCTTCCATGAATTAACTGATCTGTGATTTAGTTGCAGAATTGAAACATTTCTTTTCTGCCCCCATTTCATTTAGCCGGATCCAAAGAAGACTATACCGAAATGGGCGCAGAAAAATTACGAATTTTTTTCTTTTTTTTTCCTCTCTACTGGCGCCTCGTAATGTAATTTTCAAATTGGCATTTGATTGACGGATACGTAGACCGATTGTGGTAACTGATGCAATCGCAAAAATGAAGTAAGAAAAAGGTTGTACGATTTATTGTTAGGGACCTTATAGTTGCTGCGCCTCAACTTGATTATTTTCACTCGTATGCATTATATGATGTTAATGTATAATAATTATGTAATATTTTTGGAAGAAGTTGTGTGAAAAAAACTTGAACAAAAAAAAAAAACAAATCTGTGGCGTGTTCAATATCTTTATGTTGTTAACATGGCAATCAATTTGCCTCTGTCCCCTTTGTCTTTTATGGGTTTCTTGGACACCGTGTCACGTGCGCACACACAAATACACGCACCAATTAACGACCGTGGGTTACAATGTGCCGCTGTGCTGTGCGAAAATTATGAATTCGAAATCCTGTCCTGTCGTTGTGACACCTCAATCAACCCACAACCGTGTGATCGTAATCCGTGTCTCGTGGTGGTACTCTTCTCTTCTACCGGTGTATTGTGTGGTGGTATCTCCTTCGATCGTGTGCGAAATTTTGCGAAAATGATGAACGCACTTCACACATCCGAATTGACGTGTGTCGCATAAATACCGGGGTTTGATTTGTGTTGGCTGGTGTTGAATATAAGCAGAGTTCAAGAGCGCCTACATTCGAAGACGATGAAGATGGGCACTTGATTTATCAGAACGGAGACGTCTTGCTCGATAGATGTTCGTTTGCTAAGCTCAATATAATTTTTAATTTTTCGTAATCTTACGTTTAAGTATACCTTTTTCTCTTTTTTTTTTTTTTTGTCGATTATCGCGCGCATTTAAACGTATCATATCGACGAGTTTAGTTGACTTGACTCGCCGTCCCTTCGTCCCTTCTCACTGCACCTTCGTGCTGTGGAAAATATTAAATTCGAGAAAGATTAACGAAGAAAAGAAATGGAAAATAAAAACAAATTCTGTAAATTCCATCTTTCTCGTGACTGGATCATGCGGTCCACAATGTTGAACTCATTTCTATCAATGTTGGAATTTAAATCATAAGACATGGTCCGTGGGCCTAGAAAACCTGTAGAACGTCTAAAACGATTTTCATAGAATAACCGTAATGTGCATGATTGAAATCACACGCTAATTTCTTTTTTTTTAATTATTATTTTTCAGCTTTTATTTTTTATTTATTTTATTTAATTTTTTTGAATGGCGCATCGACCTCTATAGTATCCTATTTTTTTGTCAGTTATACTTCCTATTTTCGTCCACCAAGCAACGGGCATGAATCAATTTGAAAATTCTACAAATTAGCGTAATCTATTTGTAATTTGTAATAGTCGATCATTTGCCGAAAATTTGTGTAGATGTTCGCTCTAATTGCAGTTGAACTTTGAATTTCAGAATTCGGGAGTTGAGTCATTCGAGAAAGTAGCAGTTGCCTCTTCGGAAATTAAAAACGGATTCGGGTTCTTATCTGAATCTAAAATTATACTAGCCATTTGAGAATATGCATGACTCTCCTGTCAGTCAAAGAGTGTCTTCTATTTATAATTATGACCGAATAAAAATCTAAAGCCTGTTTGAAAGTTGGGTTTCATTAAAAAATTTGCTATTTTGGATAATACAATTATTGCATTCAGTGCAATAGCGGAACCTGGAACCGGGATCTATAGAAAAGCACCGATCCTGAGTTGTAGATCACTAATATATATGGGTCATTCGAATTCTTCTGTACACGATATATATGGGTATGATTATTTCGTATCAACTTTTTACTAATTTTGGCATTTTTTAGGAGTCTGTGGAAGCTCTGCATTTTGTCCTTCGGCAATGAAACGTGAAACAGTGGCTTTCATGGGGTAAACATTCGTGTTAAAATTTTTGAAATTCATCCAATTGTTTCGGAAGAAAGATTCGAAAGTTTTACAAGTCCTCCATGTTATTATACCGATGATTTATTTATATTGAAAGATTTTTGCCTGAAAATTTTACGTTAGTTAGATAATACTGTGATTTTGTATCGAATTCTAGTAAAATCGGTCAATTGGTTTCAAAATGGCGGCTAATACAAAATTTGACACTTCTAGCAAATATAATCGTCACGGTTGATGTGTGGTGGAATATTCAGATTATTCGTGATTTTAATGAAGTGAATCATTCTTATTATGATTCTGCCCTCGCCTGGTTGCTACACTTATCTCGTTTTCCTATCGTACTGCCTCCTTTCTCCGTCTGTCTTGAATGTGTTTTTATGTTTTAATTGATTACAGGTTATTTCTACCTCTTCTATTAAATCATCAAGTAAGGTAATATGTTTAGTTTTTTGTTTTTGATTTTGATTTTTTTTTTTTTTTTTTTTGATTTTTTTTCTTTATATTTTCCTGGTATAATTTTCGTAGTACAAAATATCGTTGAGTATTTTTCGAATAATGGATAAATTCGCTGATTTAAACGTAATTCAATATTTAACAAAATTGTGACCTGTATCGATGAATTATGTAATTTTGATTTTGTTAATCAAGAAATAGGTACTTATTTATTTTACATTATCAGAAAGAGAAGGAACTCAGCCACATCGAATAGTTTTTACCGACTGTGTACGGAGAAGGTTATATGTTTGGTGTGTCATCTCCGGAACTAACGAAATTTCGTTCGCTTAGAACAAGTATCTTACTTTATAAATTTTAATGAAAGTAGGCTTAAAATGTTCCTGACCATCCGAAGAATGTCGTAGGCTATTTATATTTGAAAATTAAAAAATTAGGTGGTTGTAATTGAAGAAAATGAGAATTTAAAGATTGAAAAATTCTTGTTAAAAATTTGGGCATATCCATCTATTTAACAGCTACTCATTCAGAATAACGCAGTCTGTTTTTATATATATGTAATGAAATTTATTTGAATGAATAGTGAAATGTGAAAAAAAAGTTTCAAGTCATTTTCTTTGATGTTTGATGGGAACGGTTTTTTTTTTAAACTTATTTCAGTAATTTTCTAATTCGTAAAGACTTGGAAAGTTATGTTTGACCAATTTTTTCTTCTTTTCTCTTTGTGAGTTTTAAACGTGTACGACAAATCAAAAACATGTACTTAACTGAGTGTTTTCTCGAAAAGTTTACGTTCCTCTTTCTTTAATTTCCACAAATTTCATTGTAAATTATTGATTTGTTTTACGTTTTGTCGGTAAATATTGTCTTTAAGAGAATGTGTGTTTTTTAAGCATTTTACGAATCTTGATTGTGTTTTCAAATGCCGGGTAGTAATAAAATGAAATACATCGTGTTTGTGCTAGAAAAATAGCGAAATAGCTCAATATAGAAATAATTATTATCGTGGAAGTTGATTATTCCTTCAAAAAAATCAACGTACTCGGTATTAGCGAGGAGTTAAAGGGTATTGAGAGATCAGTGGTGAGTTTAAGTAGTTGTCTGTAATAGGGTACTTTTTTTCAAGGTGCTTCAGTGTAAATTTTGACTGAATTCCATCATTTTTTTCTTTTTTTGTTTCTGTAAAAAGAAAGTTAATAAATACTTAAAAATATTTGTTTAAAAAAAAAAAGGAAGAAAACCAAGTAGCGTAAAAATTCTCTAATGTCCCATATGATATTTCGGTACATCTCTTAAAATCAATGCGCAAGAGCTATTTATCATCAAGTTGAAACGAGAGCTACATACAAAAAGAGATTAGTGTGTAAATAACCTTTAGGCAGATGTAGTTAACCCGTTAACTTTCAAGCGTCAAAATATATTTGGCAAAAGAAAATAAATAAACATTGAGAAAGAACTGCGCTACATGGCATTTTGGTAATGATTTGAAATCTTGATTGCATATCATGCATCCTAAATTTTTTGTTCGCAGATATAACTTATTCTTGAAGTGTAGATAACTGTGTGGTTAGTAACCATAAAGATAATTTGAATTTCTTTTGAATAAGATTTTTCGGAGTATTTTTTTGAGGTTTTCAGTGAATATTGCTTCTAAATATGAAAGTGATATGCTTTGATTACTTCATTTCTCTTTTGAGAAAAGAGATAAACGTATAAATTTGAGGCAGTACCAAATTTGAGAAAAAATTATTCATATTAACCTTTATCCACTGAATTTATGTTAGTTGGTGAAACGTCAAAATACTTTTCAGTCTTAAGGTCTGTTCGATGTGGCAAAAAAGAAGACACTTGTATCGCTTTTCAAAATTCGGCTGTTTGATTTCAAAATGTGAGCCCCCAATTCTCATAAAAGTGTTCTATTTTCAAGGTGGTACACGAAAAAACTTTTTTTTTTAAAAAAGTGTCGAATTTATCGATTCTATGAGTAAGCTCTAGTGAATAAAAGCTGTTCTAAGCGGTGATCGTGTTTTTTTTTATCTTATGCCCTGGGTCTTATTATTTCTTTTTTCCAAAAAAAAAAAAAAAAAAAAAAGCATTCAGTTGTTCTCTATTAGCGTTGATTTTTTTTTTTTGAGTTTTTCACTTCACAGAATTGAAACCGTCGAGTTGAAATGAGATTTAACCTTTAACAGAACTGGTCCAGAATTGAAACTTTGAGTTCAGCACTTTTTGCTGTGTCGAATACAACTTAAGTTTTCTCTGAATTCAAAACCCTCCTTTCGTATGCCACTAATTTTCAGCATCCATATATTTTGTGGGATTTGCGCCTTATTTTTTGACGAGCAATTTTTTAATTTTTTTTTTTTTTTCACTTAGTTTAAAGAATATTAACGTTGAACATTTTGCCCTCATAAAATTCTATTCACCTGCTACCCCATTACGAAACAAAAAATTGACGTGTGTTCATTACCTCTTGGTTAACAAGTTTATTTTTAGTTTGGCGTATCTACATGTTGGTTTGCTATGTAACGATTTCAAAGTATCGGATCATTGCGAAACGTGTACATTTGACGAAGATAAAATATTACGAAACATTACTGCTACTTTTGACTTTTTTTCTTTTGTTTTTGTCTACAATTTATTTCTGGAAATATGAGGTAGCATAACCAATCGGATGAATTATCTCCCAGGTTTTGGCCCATAAGCAATTTTTAAAGGGCTAGGGGGTGAAAGAAATTAATGAAAATGTTGGAAAAAATCATATTGCATAGCTCGCGGAGAGTTCATGAACTGTGTTCGTACTTTCGGTTGTCTCTGTTACTTTTCCATTTTGGAGCAGAAACTTGAATACGACCTGGAATAACACTGGCGTAAAATTCTTACTAAAAATCTCGAATTAGTAATAGGTACTTCGAAAACAAACTTTGGTGTTTTTATTGTTAACCGATTCATTGGTGTATTATTGATGACTTACATTATTTTATTGTATTTTATTGTATTTTATTTTGTTTTTTTTATTTTTCTTCCCTATTTTCCTTGTTTTTTTTTCTCACCTTGTAGACTAATTTCTGAAGTGTGGATAACGAAGGTACTGAGCAAAAAAAAACAATTTTTTTTCATAATTAAAAACTAGCGCCGAGTCTCATGCTCGACTTATCCAGATCTTCGTGAATTTACGTCTATCTCCCTCTGTCGTGCGATGTTCTAATTAAATTTTTTCTTTTGTTCCACTAAGCTCGTGTGCCGTTCACAATAATTTTAAGGTGTCTTCAACTTGACCGTGTTATGTCACAGTTTGAAGAAGCGTAGTTTTTCTTTGCTGAAACGAGATAATTATTCTATAAAATGATCGCAAAAAAAATGCGAAACAAGTGTTACGGTTGTCGTTTTGATGTTCTACAGGTCTTAAAATTTAATTTGCTATTCTTTTCTATTCAAAATCGTCATTCATTCCCCCGTCTCACCGTTTTAGTAATTTTGATGGATATGCTTATTTTTCTTTCGGTTATTAACGGTAGACACTGTTTTTCAGATAAAATTACTGTCACCTTGGGCGAAGGCACCTTCGGCAAAGTTGCTTGCATAAAAGATCTGGAAAAGTAAGTACCTTCCAACTTTTAAGCAACGTTCTTATTGTTATTTATTTCTAATCTTGTGCACTCGATGCCTTAAATTCGATGAACATTGATTGGGTATTTTAATTATACCTAGCCGGCCACTGAATTGAGTATTTTCTGAAAATATATCTCTCAGTTCTTGAGTAAATTTCAGATCTTGAAGGAAATGAAGCGAAGGTGTTTTAAATGAAATACTGAGGTAGCGTGCATGTTAAGGGCCTGGGGGTAGTAAAAAAATCGTAAAAAAAATCATAACTCATTCAAAAAACAATTCTCAACCTTATGTTCCTTTTTCTCAAAATTGACTTGATGGATTTTCATTATTTTTGTTTCATTTTGTTGGTTGGAGGACTCTGAAGAAACAGACAAGAAGATTTTTTGAAATATTCATTCTAAAAAAGATATATCAATATTTGTGTGAGAAAACGTGCATAAAAATAAACGTTCAGTAAATATTAAAAAAAAAAAAAGTAAGGGGCACGAATCATTTAAATCCAAAACCCCTTTGTTAAAGTCGAAATTGATTGGCCCGGTCGCAGATTTCTATTTTCATTAGCCGAAATTTTAGTCAACGGAAGCATAAGGACGCGAGTGTTTTGAGTGGATTTTTTTTCTGTACCAAACGAATTTGTATGCCGAGACGAGTTCCCTAAAATTGGTCTAAGAGTCGGTTTTTCAATCCCCAATTAAGAGTTTAGTTTGATTGGCGGATAGCGCGAAGAGTTGAATAAATTTCAGCGCTATCCGACAGTTGATTAACAGGAGATTAAAAATCTGGTCGTTAGTGCATTTTGGTCACAGAAAATAATTATTTTAACAATCTATACTTGAATGTGCCTAGTGATTTTCCTTTAATTCCTACAAGAAATTACCCAGTGATTGATTTGGGAAATTTTGTAAAATGCATTTACACATCTTATGAAGCCCTGAAAACTGATTCCTGGTTGTACGTAATGAAGTTTAGTTTTGGAATAGGTATATGTTTTCAGAAAAATCCTTTCATTGTTTTTTGAACGCATAATTATTCTGCCTTTCTACACGTATGAAAGCGGAACGTGAGCACAAACTACAAACGTGTTTTTCTCTATTTCATCAGTCGAATTATATAGTTGGAAAAAAATCGAATTTCAGTCAGCATTGAATGTCCCTTAACCTTAGATAATTAGCCATACTCAAGAAAAATTGTATCGCAGTAGAATATTTTCTTCAAACGTGATCATTGAAACGTCGAACCAACGTGGGGGTTATTAATATTAATCATTATTTATTTGAAAACAAATTATGGCCTAAGGGTACAAAAGTAGCTTCCTTGTTTCTTCAATTTCGTGTATGAGTGTGAACAATTCCAAGATCGTACTTTAATTTTGTTATAGTTGAATTTCATTTTTTTGTAAGCTTTTATTCTACTCACTACTGCGATTTATAAAATATACCAATACTGCTGCCAACCCTCCACAACAAAATAATGTTTATTTCGCAAGAAGCTAAAGCCAAAAAAAGAAATGAAAGATTATCCTTTAAAAACTCGTTTTTGACTTATACTTATTTAAATCATGCCAGACCATGAGACTTGCATTGGTATGGAGCAGTATTAATCTTAAAATGCGTGAGAAGTCCTTGACAGACATTTCAAAATTTCAGTGATTTTATTTCGTACTTTTCATGAATTTTTTCTTATGGATGATGGTATTTTCATTCTTTCTATCATCAAGAGCTTCTGAAACAATTTTTCAGCATTCTCGTTTGCCACGAATTAATGAAATAATGATGTCATTATATTCAAAAATATCTTGTGAAAACTTTCCATGTTGTATCAATTTTGTGGTGAAAAATTTTAAATCAGCTTAATATGTGTGTAAAAATGACGATGATTACCTCAACGAATAATATGATACGAAGTTGAAAAATGAAATTGATTTACTGAAACAGCTGAGGCTAATGATGATTCGCCGGTTATAAATAGATCGTGCCCAAAAAATTGTTGACTGACGATGCGTATAGCATAACATAGAGTCAAATATATTCTGCCGTCTTAATTTTTTCCATTTCCTTTTAGAAGGTGCGGTAATTGTTCATAACACTCTGTTTTAAGTACCGCAGATAAGTATCTCGATTTTTGCTTTATTTTCTTAACTTTGTGCTTGCACCTGAACGTATAAGAAAATAAATTTGTGGTGGCCGGGTTTGGAAAGCGATCCAAAAATAATTTTTGATCGTTGTTCGAATCGAAATATCATCAATAAGTGTCAGATGTTTGCGTTGGAGTAGAAAAATATTTATTGTGTCATCTGATGTGAATATTTGTTGTGTTTGGCGGCTGTTGTGCACGAATTATTATGGCACAATTATCAACAGCGGTTAACGTGTGAAAGTTTCTGTTACATTAATGATAGTATTCCGATTCATCAGCAATTACACAGCTTTTCTCATTTTAAATTCATTCGTTTTCCAGGGACGAAACAGTCGCTTTAAAAATTATTAAGAATGTGGAAAAGTACCGAGAAGCAGCAAAACTCGAAATTAACGCGTTGGAAAAAATCATGCAGTTGGACCCGGATGGAAGACAGTAAGTTCTTAGTTTCGTTTGTTCGCCGATTTCATACATTTGTGTCTCCGAAACGGTGATACTTTACGTAAATCTTCAAAATAGAATTTTAAATAAGTTTTAACTTATATGATTTTCATTATGTATATTTTTTTTTTCCGAGAAAAATATATTCGTATATGACAAAAGTTTTTGTGGCCGTGAATTCAAAGCCAAATGAATTGTAGAGATGCCAAGATTGCAGTTGATTCATACTTCTCTGTAGGTTATTTGAAATGTTTCAAGTATGAAAATACGTCACAAAGACGTATTTCACATTTAATCGAATCTGAGATAAGTTTTGAGGAAGCAGAATAAGGGATTTGAATTAATCTTAACTGAGTAGTGTTGCTCGAAAATTATCGAGTTGCAGATATTTGAAAGAAGAAACTGCAAGATTTACGGCTCATTGAAGTACATAGTTGAATGAATACAGTGGATGAAAAAACTTCAGTGAGAAAGCATGGATCTCTCTTTTACATAACTGGCGGTTAAGCTCATGAAAATAAAGGTTTGAAACAGTAGTAAAAGTTTTAAAAAAATTTGTGGCTGAAATGTGCTGAAAATGGGCCCCTCAATAAGTGATGAAAATGATCCAACCATCAAACCATCTGCTTCCACCAAGAAGGACTACAACGTGTGACTGTTTATAGTTTTTTTAATTTTCTTTGACAATTAAGCAGTACACAATAAAAATATCTCTTTATAACAATATTTTGCATAATATTTAAAACTAAAAAAGGTCTTACATTCATTATTTTCAAAATCGAAATCTGTATTATTTTCTTATTGGGAAACAGAAGATGAATTTAGAGCTTAGATGACTAAAGAAATTACTAATAGCACACCGTGATTTTTCATTATTATGTAGTCCACGCTCCACACATCATACTTCATGACTGTATATACATGGTGTCCTTAATTAATAGTGGGAGTAGAGTATCAGGAAAATCATGGGAAAATTAGTGATTTTTTCAATTATTTTTCTAATAGTTCATTTCCATTATTGATAGTGTACAAGCTTGAAATATGATGTGTGGACTACATATAGATGAAAAATCTGAAAATGTTAATTTCTTTGGCCATCTTTACGTCTCTGTTCATTTTCAACTTCTTGATCAAAAACCCGCTCTTGTGCGAGATCCATCTTCATTTAGTCTGTACGTTGATAGAATATAATTACATATTTCACAAACAACAAGTGGAATTGAACTTATTTGTATGTTTAAAAAAGTTCTTGTACCCTTATGCTAACGTTTGTTTGAAAAATTGGGATACGAAGATGGAAGTGAGGATCTGTTTCGATGTAAAGTGAAAGTCGCGTATTTGTTTTAGTAGGAATTGAATGAATTGTTTTAAAAATCATATTCGAATGCAACTCACTACAGACAAAATTATGAATCATTGAATCATTTCAAGTCCTGTGGTATTTATCAAGAGATACTTAGAAAAAATTTTTATTTTACTTTTTTTTTAAATTAATTATTTCTGGCCTTGTATTTGTCTTCCAAGTTTTGACTTCTTTTATTGGATTTCAGCTCAAAATGGTATACCTCTTAATAAATGAAGCTGCGGATGATCTTACAGCAACTGTTTTGGAGGTATCTTTCCCTATTCCATATCTTTCATCTATTGCCCACATCTTCCTCAGAAAAACTATTGTTGAAAACAGGTCGAATGCTTAGTCTGAAACTGAGTTCAACTCTCTCGTCATCATCTTATTTAACCTTCATTATGATATTCCCCGTAGTTCAATCTCGCAATTTGTATTCTTTTTCAAACATCCGAATTTTTAGAATTGGTTTATTCAGGGCGTGTTCACATCCTTATTTTCCTACAGAAGTTGTGCAAATTCCTCCCCTCGTATTGTCCTCGAATTACCAACAGCTTTTTGCTGGAAGAAGATTTGAACCATATTTTTTTTTGTGTCCGGCGTTTTCCTTCTCAATGAAAATAATCAGCCGCTTTTTTTTTAAATACCCTGTAATTTATTTAGCTCTCTAATCACTCCATGGCCAGACACTTGCGTTGAATATTTGTCACTTACTTGTGAACTGAAACCTAACTAAAAGTTTTATTCTTGTTTTCAGCTTATGCGTTAAAATGCTCGATTGGTTTGATTACCGAGGACATATGTGTATCGCTTTTGAATTATTAGGACTCAGTGTCTTCGATTTTCTGGTGAGAATAACTAAAAGAATATCGTACATTATTTTTTTCAGTAAAACTTTCAGGGGATCATGCTGTCGCATTGAAATGCCCATCAAAATTCAATTTGTAAAAATTCACAGTATTTAAAGTGAGCTTTGATTTTCTTAGTCGAAATGTCAAGTTGAGAAATTTTAATTTGAAGGACTGTCAACCCGAATAAAGAATAACACTTTCTATTTTTGAGGTCAATGAAAATGTGTGTCAACGCGGATAACGCATGTTCTCATTATTCGGGCTGCAGCCATTTATAATGGAGTTTTTTTTTTTTTTTCATTTATTCCAAGGCCGTTGAGAAGATATTTTATTTTATTTTCGTAATGAATTGAATTTTTTTTTCTTATACTTGTATTTATCATTCAAACATTCCTTTTGTAAAATCTATTCTCGTTTAAGTGATCCCAAAATTTTTGTCAACTATTATGTCGGGGCCGTGAACTTGATCAGATGTCATCTTTATTATTATTATTAATAATGATTAATGATGATTTCGTTCCAGAAAAACAACAATTATCAGCCATATACGATTGATCAAGTTCGTCATATGTCCTACCAGCTGTGTTATGCTGTGAAGTTCTTACACGACAACCAACTTACGCATACAGATTTGAAACCCGAAAATATCCTGTTTGTTGATTCAGCTTACGAATCTCTTTACGATTCAAAAAAAGTATGGAATTACTTTTCGAAAATGGTTCACGGTTAGTTTACTATGCACGAGTGATGAATTGATTTGACCTACCTGTCTTATTTTTCTAGAAAAAAAGTATTCGTCGCATAAAAAATACTGAAGTACGATTGATTGATTTTGGAAGCGCCACTTTCGATCACGAACACCATAGTACAATTGTGTCGACTAGACATTACCGTGCACCCGAAGTAATACTAGGTATGTGTAATCGTCGACCGTGTCCGATCGTTCTATTTGCAAATGTATGATCCCATTTTTTGTTTTGTTTCTTAGAACTTGGTTGGGCTCAACCATGCGATGTTTGGTCTATTGGTTGTATTATATTCGAACTGTACCTAGGCATTACTTTGTTTCAAACGCATGACAATCGTGAACATCTCGCTATGATGGAACGAATTCTAGGCACCATTCCTTATAGGTAATTATCTTGTCATTATTCACGTTGGTTCGATTAAAATTGTATTCTTGGTTGACTTTATAGTCGATCGTCCTCTGCGCTCTCTGAATTACCTAACATACACATACGAGTACAGATTTTTACAAGTCGATGAATATTTCAATATTTAGTTATATATTTTCGACGGTTATTATAGACATAGGGCAGTGGTCTTCAACTCATGGCCCGCGAGATGATTTTTGGTAGCTTTCAAAAGAATTTACGAATGGGCTAATATTAAACTTATTAAACTTTCATTTGGTCTGTTCGACAGGACTAAACTAATCTACATTAATAAGGCTATTCCACAAATATTCTATTCAAACCTAAAACAAAGTCGCGTTATATTCTTACATTTGTGAAATCGTGCCCCCATTGTGGTGTGGGTTGGTGTTCGTTGGCGTTGTCCTATCAAACAGAGTTATTTTTTATATTACGTGGTAGTGATGATTGTTTTTACCGTTAGGGTTTTGATATTTAAATTTAAAATTTAAAGCCTGTGATTAAACTTGAATATTTTATAACGCTGCGATCAGGGTCATATTTACGGTGGGGAGATTTTGCGTGTTGAACGCCCCGCACAAGGCTAAAAGAAACCTTCCTTTGAGGTGAATCCCTTAATGTTGATGAATTTTTTATTTCCTTATTGTTTTGTGGCCCACCGGTCTTCTTCAATAATGTATTTTACCTCGGGGTACAAAAAAGGTGGAATACCACTGACAGCATATTCAAAATGAAAATTATTTGACATGCATTAAATTATACTTCCAATTATTCGAAAAATCTGCCTGTTAATTTTGATTTTTTAATTTTTTTAGAGGACAGATTAAATTTTCAAAGACATAATGAAAATTAGCAATGTTCCTCTTTTCATAAGCAGCCCCTTTCTGAAACTTTTGCTGACAATATTGACTGGTATTTAATTTTTTCTCTCATGCTGAGAAAAAAAATTAAAACACTCGTAATGTATTAAATTGCAAGTTCAGTGAAACGCGTTTGTTGAAAATTAATATATTTTTCATAAAAATTAATTTTTACTAGGCTGCCGGAATTGTTATTTTGCGTGTTTAAACTTTTTCTTCATAAAAATAATTTATCAACAAAGCAGGAGAAAATTTTATTACAGTATTTCGTAAATAACTGTATTTTTAAATATTTTCAAACCCACTTTTTAGAAATCTACGTGGCTGCTGTGATAAAGCAGGTGTTATTAGTTTTCTGTTGATAGGCAAGTGGTTCAAACGCTAGAACCAGGGCAACTATTTATTTCATTTATTTATTTATTTATTGTTTTTTTCAATTTTTAATTTTCAAGTTCAAACTCGAAGGAGATGAACAGTTCGATAAAGGGATGAGTAGCAGTTCGTTGTCACTTTGAGATGCTTAAGACGAGGCATAGCCCCTCGTTCCTAAAAAAAGTGTAATGCTTTGGCCTAATCCCCCTTTTTCTCTTAGTGGCTAGCATGGGCGTTGCTGAAACATTTTTAGGGAGAAGCAAACCAATTTTTTTCTCGAAATTTAATGGGACAAACACACCTTGCCTCCCCGCGACTAGGCACTTTGGCTAGCTTCCGGCATAATCTCACACTAGCCTTCTAGTGAGCTAGTTTCAAGCTAGTATCCGTTCATCCGAAGCTAGTTTACTTGCAACTACTGAAGTAGCGGGTACTAGTTTGAAATCTAGCCAGGAGAGAACAACGATGTAATAATAAAGCACAGTGCTCCTACTCTATTTGGACGCTTGTTTTTTTGTAATGCCTCTAGTATTCTTGTTTTGATAATAAACGAAGATTATGTTAAATTTTTCACTGGCAGCAATTTCTCTTAGGTGTGATATTTTCAGTCAAGTAGAAATTCTGTGATCGTCCCGTCGATCAGATTCAAAATTTTGCTACTGATTAGGTAGTGTGTGTATATCGTATTTGGGACAGAGTACAATTTTTCCAACTTGACCATTGTGTCCAAACGAGCTCTAAATCGAGGTGTACGTAGCGTAATGTTTAAATGCCTAGTCGTTGCAAAACAATGAAGACTGTGTATTGGAGACTAGCCACCGTCTCATGTCAGCATTTCAACCCAAAATGACGGTATTTTCGGTTCGGTTCTGAGCCCTAGTTCTGTTGATGTTCCAATATGTGATAGGAAAATTCATGCTTGATGGTCTTTTAGATGCCGGATCTTAACTATTTCCCTCCCCTCACGACGACTTGCAGCATATCCTCCAACCGCTAAGTAAAAGGGCCGTGTAGCCAATATCAGTTAAGAAAAAAAAATTACGCCATGTAACGTTAGGGGTTACGCTCCTTATTATACTTTTCTGTCTCTTCAAAGTCGATGTATTTAATCAGAAATTTATTTCGTCGTTCTCAACTCTGATATAGTACTAAAAACGTCATATTTCCGTGCGCTTTAAAAGCGCCATATTTCCTACAATTTATT
This sequence comes from Ericerus pela, assembly GCA_011428145.1. Taxonomy (NCBI): domain Eukaryota; kingdom Metazoa; phylum Arthropoda; class Insecta; order Hemiptera; family Coccidae; genus Ericerus; species Ericerus pela. The sequence continues at coordinate 129,610 of WOFM01002012.1, forward strand.
TTTTGTTGTTTGCTCTTGTATTCTAGAATGGCGAAAAAAACCAAAACAAAATACTTTTATCATGGTAAATTGGATTGGGACGAAAAAAGTTCAGCCGGTCGTTATGTTCGCGAGAATTGCAAACCATTACATGTAAGCATTTATCTTTGCGGAAATCCTGTTATTTTTGCTCCCTCTAATTCCGACTAACTAATTAACGGTTCTTCTGCAGAGGTACCAAAGTTGCGATGACGAAGACCACAGATTGTTGTTCGATTTGATTTCGCTGATGTTGGAGTACGAGCCGAGTAAACGAATCACGTTAGACGAAGCGTTGCGACATCCGTATTTCGACAAGATACCTAGTCACCTACGTTTAGAATCCTATGAAAGAAGCCATTCTTTATCTAGATGAGAATGGTAGCTGCATATTGGAATATAGCTTATCAATATTCTTTTTGAACGCACATGAGTGAAACCGTGTGCAAGCTGTATTGACCGCAACGTTTGTTACTCTCATATTTTGTTTGTAAATAATTCTGCGGAATTCCGCCACAATTCAGTTGAGAGAGATGATAATTTCATTATTGATGTGCCGCGGTTGAGAAGCGCGCTACTTACGCGCGCATGCATTTTACGCTTATTTTTTCGTTTTGTGATTGGATAAAATCAAATTCGTTCTCTTATTATTCGATTTGGTTTTTCGTTCATTTTCCCAATTTCTACAAATTAATGTATCAAATGTAATATTATTTTTGTTTTAAGTTGCGTAATGTAACAATGCATGCGTATGTAATTACTACGTACAGTCTATCGAACGACGTTACGCTTGTCAACATTCAGTTGAGTAGATAAGTTAACTTAAATATATTTTGTATATATTCGTTCATCTTCGTTTTAATGCCTTTATTTCTGCATCATATTCACGATCCGCTATTCAAATTAGTAAGTAACTAGTGATAGACGTGTAAGTTTGAATTTGCTGGTACACAAAAAAGATCAATCAAATTCGTAAATTTAGGTTTACGTAGTAATTCAATAATCGGTAGCGTAATAAAGCTGTTACAAGCTGTGGTTGCGATTGGTTGACGACTTGACTACTGATACGTAGTGATGGACGACAGAACTATCGCTGCCGATCGTTTCTGTTGAAACGTTAATTTTGGCGTTATTTTACAAAATTAGACCATTTTTAGTTTGATAAGAAAAATTGATAAAATTTATGCCCTTTTTTTAAGCTTGATAAAAGAAAATTGGTTCATTGAAAACTATCGACTACCGCTATCACTAAAGACACGTCTAAAGTTATATATATAGAAACTAATTATGAAATTTTTAACGCGATGAAGAAAATTCTGTATTGCCTCATTATGGAAAATCATTACGACCAGTTTATCGATGCTAATGTGTTAACTTGACCCGTAAATTTAAGTTAATGACACGAGAGCTTCAATTCTGAGTATTTTCTTAGGACCCGTGACGTCATTAGGTATTCTAATTTATCTTTTTTTTTTCCTAATTTAATTTTTATCTATCCACATAACGATATTATGATTGTTTTGTAGGGAAATCCTCATTTTTCTATGAACTACATCACTGGGAATGATTCAGTGTGATAATTATTCTAATTCATCACATCTTTGCCTGTTTACGATTTGGAATATTTTATTTCGAGATATTATATGTTACAGTATAATGGGAAAGTACAAGTTATATTAGAATTAAATGGCCGAATGGGAATTGAATGTAGGTGAGAAGTTTGGAAAATTTGTACTGATTTACATCAACTTACTGCTTCGAAATAAAAACTTGATTTTAGTATTTTTGGTGCTTAAGCCTCTGTAATTTCTTTTTTTTTTTTTTAATGCAAACAAGTAAGTTTTTGTTTTGTGGAGGAGGCACAGAGATTAACCTTTAACAAAAAAGAATGACTGTTCTCTTGCAAACCCATTAGTAATTTTTAATTCCTTCAAATTTTTTCACAATTGGAATGATTATCTGTGCATCCTCCACAAAACAAAAACTTACTTGTTTTGTATTTTTTCTTTGAAAAAAAGGAACGGGTGTGCTTCACAGGTACCAGCTTCACCACATGACTGAAGAGCGTTAGAAAAAAACAAAAATAAAAAATTCAAAATAATACATAATATTTGGACACACAACCTATATCATACTAACACATTTTTATCCATTATGCCACAAACCAGTTTAAATACTATTGTTATTGTGGCAACTTCCTACCAGTGGTGACGAGTGTACTTGTGCACTTACTGGTAGGTTGTGTGGCCTGTCCCTACATTATATAGGCCAAACACGTTTTTGGTTCACGGGTTAGTAGTTCACCACTACTAATCTTAATTAATACTGAGCAAGGCTCACACACACATACACAAGGTCTAAGTGTAGCTGTACGCCTGCACATACCACTGCATCCTACAGTTATAATATCATGTATTCAACAATAAATTGACAAATCTTTGATACTTTCATTCCAACTGAACTTTAAACATGACGTCATAACATATAAACCTGTTGGAAAACTTCCTTATCTATTATTCTAGGTCTAAGTGTAATTGTATGCCTGTACATACTGCGGCGTCGTACAGTTATAATAATATCTTGTATTCAACAATAAATAGACGAATCTTTGACACTTTCATTCCAATTGAACTTCAAACATGACGTCATAACATATAAACCTGTTGGAAAACTTCCTTATCTATTATTCTAATAGAGATGGGAATTTTAGTTCAGTTTTTGGATTTAGTTCATTAAGTCTGCTTCACCAAAGTGAACTAGTTCAATTAGTTCAGTAGTTCAGTAAATTTTTCAACTGGATCACTTCTGTGAGAATAATGGCAAATTATAATATTCGATAGCCACTTATTCTCGCACATCACATGCTGTGGCAACACTGTTTCTGTTGTTGTTGTTTTATCTGTGATATTTGTGTTTTGTAACTCAGCTGTGATTATATGTTTTTGTGTGCCTTCTTGTCGCTCATCACTCGTCGATGAAATAACATGTATGTCATCATGGTGTTTAATAAAAATTCGTGAAACATTCAAAGTATCTAGTCTTCTCTTTTATATGTCGTAATGTGTGCTTCTAGTCATCGTTTCATCGAATCGTCGTTTTAAGTTCTTCATCATCGTAGTTTGTGTATGGTGATCCGTTGAAATTCCACCGTTTTTCTCACAGGTTATGGGCCCAGGTACCTGATTGTCAACGTGGTCGCCATTGTCCTTAGTATGCAGAGTTGTGCTGTCGAATCCTGTTCATCACTCCCAAGTAGTACCATGCCTTGTTTGTAACCTTTTTTCTTTTAAAAGTGTTCGTATTTATTTTTCGATGTTCCTGGAATCTCGTTCGTGTTTATTCGTTGGTCGACGTATCTGAAAGGTTGCTGAAGTCGCTGATTCGCGGTGCAACTGATCGTCGTAGCCTGATCACGAGATGGACATTCGAAAGCAGAATACTATCGAGCCGTTCAATGGGCAGAATGGTCGAACATGGAAATTCAGGATAGAGCTGCTGTTAGCAAAGGAATCTTTGGGTAACATAATCTTTGATTCTTTGCCAACTGTTCGAAATAGGGGAGATGTATGGTCGAAGGAGAATGCTAAGGCGATGTTCCTGATAGCCAACAACGTGACGGACGAATACCTCGAAATCATCCAGACCTACACAACCGCGAAGGAGATGTTTAACGCGCTGACGAACCTGATTGATAGCGGAAATGACAGGACGCTAATGGATTTGCGAGCTGAGCTGTATACAAAACGGTATGTTTCTGGTTCTGACTTACAAAAGTATTTACTTGATTTTCGTGCCCGCTGTAGACGATTGACCGAGTTGGGGGACCTGACTACCACCAAACAATTTGTACTGGTATTGCTACGTTCGCTGCCAGCGGAGTTTCGTCCTATCAAGGTGGTGTTAGAGGATGGTGAAGTCGTAACCTGGGATGGCGTGTTCATGAGGTTGAACAACTTTCAACGTGAACTGTCCCTGGATAGTAAATCGACGTTGAGAAGTAATTCTCAATATTCAGCTCCTCAAAAACCTTCATCGGTGGTGGCCACTGGTGAAGAGAACGTATTTTTTGGCAACACCACGAATGGTGGACGAAATTTCGGTAATAATAACAATAATAATAATAGTAATAATCGTTTCAGTCGTGGTAGGTCTCAACATCGGGGAAACAATCGTGGTTATAATCGTGGCGGAAGTAATAATAACTTTAATAATAACCGGAATTTAAATGCACAGAGCAATACTAATAATAATAATGGGAATAATAATTCAAATGGACATGGTCGGAACTTTGGGAATGACAATGGGCATTCGAATATAAAATGCCATTTCTGTAACAAAATCGGTCACATAGCACGTAATTGCTATGCAAAAAATAGAAATAATAATAGTACGGATAATTGTAATAACGTTAATAATAATAATGGAAATCGTACTAACGACCATGGTACCAATAATAATAACAATAATAATAATCGTAACTCAGCACAAATGTGCAATGATAATTTTAATTCAAATGACAATCGCTCTGAAGATGGTTACAGCTTTACACTGCAGAATAATAATAATAATAAAATAAATGATTTTGTTGATGCTAAAAATAATGTAAATTCGATGCTGCGTACCACTTTCGTAGTGGATAGTGGATGCACAATTCACTTGATAAATGATATAAGTCTGTTCAGTGACTATTTAGATTTGATAAAACCCTACAGTATCTGTGTCGCGAAGAAAGGAGTCTCGCTTGCTGTCACGTCAGTCGGTACGGTAAAATTAAAATTGTTGAATGGCATCGCAATAGAACTAAAAAATGTAAGGTATGCTCGGGAGCTGCCACAGAATCTGCTGTCCGTTAAGCGCATGAGCAAGTCGGGTTTCGACACTCTGTTTCGAGAGGAGTCTGTTGAGGTCATCCAACGCTGCAGTGGTAAAATCGTGACCACTGGTGTGAGCGTTGACTCGGATTTGTACACGATTGATTTTTTGAAAATACCAAATCACTCGTGCAATCTGATGTCTGAAGATGAACCTAGCCCACTGACTGTGTGGCACCGTCGACTTGCCCATTTGAATGTAAACGATGTTAGGTTATTGTCAACTAGGGGTTTGATACCAAATGTTGACACTAACCGCAGATTGCTGTGTGAGCCCTGTGTTATGGGCAAACAGAAACGGAAACCGTTCCTGAGGCACGAACGAAAAACAAGTAGGCCTTTGGAACTGATACATACCGATCTGTGTGGCCCGATAAATCCTCCGTCATATAATGGAGTGAAGTATTTTATGACCTTTATCGATGACTACTCAAATTTTTGCTGTGTGTACCTATTGACGAGTAAGACAGAAGCCTTTTCGAAATTTAAAATTTATCATGAGATGGTAGCAAATAAATTCGGCTACAATATTAAAAGACTCAGGTGCGATCGAGGCACAGAATACTTAAACACGAATTTTCAATCATATTGTAACGAAAAAGGGATTGTTGTCGAACCCACTGTTGGTGGCTGCCCTCAGCAAAATGGAAAGGCTGAGAGGATGAACAGGACACTGTGTGAAAGGGCAAGGACATTGTTGTTCGAGAGCGGTCTTGAAAAGATATATTGGACAGAAGCCATATTGTGCTCTGTATATATTGTGAACCGTTGCCCTACAAATAAAGATTTTGTTCCTTATGAAAGATGGTTTAATGAACAGTTTGATTATAATAAATTACGGACGTTTGGATGTGACGCTTATATGCTGTCCTTCAAACATGACTCAAATAAATTTAAAAATAAAAGCGAGAAACTTGTAATGGTCGGTTATTCCCCTGCGGCTACAGACTACTCAATGTGACTACTAAGGAGGTACGTTTGTCACGTGATGTCGAGTTTTTTGAAAGTAAAATAGGTGCCAAGGACTCTAGTAAATATAATAATAATGATGGTATTTTTGTAGAGGTCACCGAATCGAATCTTGAGAACATTGAAGTTGATGGTGACGTAAATTTGGATTGTCTGTCAGGTGCAACGGCTGATTGTGATGGGACTGCAGGAAATATTTACCTAGCGGAGGACGGCATCCCTTGACGTTTGAGGAGGCGAATGGTGCACCGGATGGTCTGATGTGGAGGGAGGCTATTTCTTCGGAGATCAGTGCCCTGAATTCAAATCAGACCTGGTGGGTGACCAAACGTCCAAGGGACGCTCCTACCATCACATGTCGTTGGGTATTTAATAAAAAATACGATATGAATAATGAGGTACTCTATAAGGCAAGACTGGTTGCCAGAGGATGTCAACAGAAAAAAGGCTTCAACTTTAATGAAGTTTACGCGCCGGTGGCAAAGCTTTCGACTGTGAGGACTCTCTTGGCTATCAGTAATAAAATGAAATTTTATATAGAGCAAATAGATATTTGCAGTGCCTTTTTAAATGGAATTCTGTCTGAAGACGTGTACCTCGAAATACCTGAGGGAATTGAAACAAAAATAGATAAGAAAAAGAATGTTTTAAAGTTGAATAAATCTATATATGGTCTGAAGCAGTCGCCTAAAGTTTGGAATACGTTATTTAACGAGTTTCTGGTTGCTCTTGGTTTTGAGCAGAGTAAGGCTGATGACTGCTTGTATATTTATAAAAGTAGGACTGACAATACGGTCGTCTACTTGCTCACTTACGTTGACGACGTCCTCATTAGCTCCAATAATAAGGCAAAAATTGCTTTTTTCAAAAATGAAATAAATAAACGTTTTAAATGTAAGGATCTTAGAGAGGTCAAAAAATATTTGGGTCTGAATATTAGCTACGATCGGGAGAAGGCCATGCTGGAGATTGAGCAGAGGGCTCTTATCGAGTCTGTTGCTAGACATTTTGGTGTTGAAAATTGCTCACCAACCTTCACACCCATTGACCCCGGACTCCAACTGGACAGGGACCTCAATGCGTGTGATAGTGTTTTGAATAACCGGTATCAACAGCTCGTGGGATGTTTAATGTACTTAATGTTAGGATCACGGCCCGATATTTGCTTTGCAATATCTTACTTCAGCCAATTCTCCAGCTGTGCCACGGATGAGCATTACAAGTATCTTCTGCGAGTTCTGAAATACCTGATAACCACCAAGGACAAAAAATTAATTTTTCTACATGATGATAAGAGTAACGGCAGTATATTGGAAATATATTCCGATGCCGATTGGGGCAACTGCGTTAATACAAGACGGTCAGGTTACCGGATACTGTGCCTTTGTCTACGGGTCACTGGTGTCCTGGTCAAGCAAGAAGCAGCCAACAGTGGCTTTATCTAGTACAGAAAGTGAATTGATCGCAATATGCGATGCTACCACTGAGTCCATATGGCTGAAATATCTACTAGGTGATTTTTGCATCCAAGTTGCTGATAGGGCTGTAATCTATGAGGATAATCAGAGCTGTCTGTCTCTGTTGCACTCCGGCAAGTGGAATACCCGTAGGTCAAAACATATAGACGTAAAATACCGTTTTGTATGCAGTCATGTAGATGTAGAATTTAGATACTTATACGTGCCAACTTCGCGACAATTGGCTGATATGTTCACGAAGGGCTGCCCGAGGCCCAAATTTACCGAATTTTGTAGACTGATAAATTTAACGTAACTTTTTGTTTATGTATACCATTTTTTGTTTGTATGTTAATGTTGTTGTTTGTGACCACATGTTTATTTTTAATCGTTTGTTGACTTTTTGTCATTATGTATCGAAATGACAGTATTAGATTAATAACGTTATTTTTATTGTTACCTTTTTTTAAAAATCTTAATCGAATATATATAATTTGAGGAGGCGTGTGAGAATAATGGCAAATTATAATATTCGATAGCCACTTATTCTCGCACATCACATGCTGTGGCAACACTGTTTCTGTTGTTGTTGTTTTATCTGTGATATTTGTGTTTTGTAACTCAGCTGTGATTATATGTTTTTTGTGTGCCTTCTTGTCGCTTATCACTCGTCGATGAAATAACATGTATGTCATCATGGTGTTTAATAAAAATTCGTGAAACATTCAAAGTATCTAGTCTTCTCTTTTATATGTCGTAATGTGTGCTTCTAGTCATCGTTTCATCGAATCGTCGTTTTAAGTTCTTCATCATCGTAGTTTGTGTATGGTGATCCGTTGAAATTCCACCGTTTTTCTCACAACTTCAGACTTCAATCAGCTGATTCATGATTGGCTCATATCATTTAAATCAACTAATTTATTATATGATATTATGATCGACTCGTATTCATAAATTCATGCTAAAACTATTGGTTAATTGTTTGACTCACTCATCGACTGCTACTTACTTCAATTTCAGTTCCATCAACGGATCGACTGTAGTAGACTGATAAGAACTAAGAACTATCAAAAAAAAAGAACTAATGAACTAGTTCATTTAGAAGTGAACTAAATGATCAATTAGTTCACTTCTAGGATTAGTTCAAAAGAACTAACTCGTGAACGAACTACCCATCACTACTTTGATTTGATAATATCTTTTAGTTCAAAATGAACTAGTTCATCCTCATCTTTTGGTCTCGTTCATTTAGGTCTTTCAAAAGATTAGTTCAAATGAATTAGTTCTCGGTCAACCGACACATCTCTATATTCTAAAGTCTACAGATATGAGTCTGGCAATACTCAATTTTGTATCCAACAGTTCATAAGTGAATTCATTGATATTTATGTTAAATTTGAGAAATTTTATGGTTTCAAATATTTTTTTCAATTTTATAGATATATTTCATTGTTTTATTTTAAATCTACGTTTGCTTAATAGTCTGAAAGGCCAAAGCTTTATATTTGAAACCTACACCAATTACGAACAACTGAGTTCGGTTTAAATATATATATTTACTTGAATAACTTGAACATACTCATGAATAACTTGAAAAACACTATGTAATTCAACTTAATTTATTAAAGAGAAACAAACAGCCATAATCAGAGTCTTATCGCCATATTGAATACAAGGTTGAAAGAGCGTCACCTCTTGACCAGAAAACAGAAAGAAGAAAAGACACAGATAAAAACGACGAGAACTTGACTGTGAGAGATCTTGATTGCAGTAGTACCAACTACTGACATCTAACACCCCCTTCCTGGCGAGTGTCGAGCCGTTTTTATTGGAATTTCTTGAGAATTGAAGTTCTTGAGTTATCACAGACTTGAAGAATCACAGTAGCTTGAGAATCACAGGAACTTGAGTTTACTTAATCTTAACAAAACAAAACGAGTATGATGCTCCAAAAACAAAACAAACTTAATTCTTAAATTTTGGTCATAATACTTAACAAAAAAATTGAGTAAATAAAATTACAAAAATTAATTGACCAGAGAAAAGGAAAAACGTCAAAATTAAACAAACAAATGAGAATCATAAAGTTAATAATAGGTAACGAGTCACCTGCAAACAAAATAATATTAGTATTTTCAAATAAAAATGATACTTAAAAATAATAAGTCTTCCTGAAAATAAAAGAACACATGATTAACCAGGAACAAAAACAAACATAAAATTATAAAAGTATTTGAAAAGGAAAATACAATTACTAATATTATTCTTGATCGAGAAACTGAATTCATCTTGATGGAATACATCTGGAACAATAAACAGATATATTAGTATTTCATCACATTAAATAGATGAGTTCATCAGACTGCTTGAAATCGACTTGGTCTTGATAATAAAAGAAAGACTTGATTTCATAAAAATGTCGACTCTTGAGAAAAATTAATTTACTTGAACTAAACTTGTCATTATTTCTTGAGGTTAGAGTCAATATTATAACATAATTTTGAGTCTGGATATCGATCGATGAATTATATTCAGCAAACTAGGAAAATACGAAACTCGTACCCAATTTGGAATTATCCGAACTTGAGTAATTATTTTCTTGATTCTTGAACTTGAAACTTGATTTACTTGACCGTTAATATTTTTCAAAAATTTATACAACTTACAAATTTTGAGAAATTTCTTCTATTTATGAATAACAGAAGTTTAACGAATTTTCATTTATGAATAACGAAAATTTTATTATCTTGACTTGACTTGACTTGAACAATAGAGATGGTAACTTGATAAATTAAGGTTTTCGGATATACTTGAATGACTCTCTTGACTTACCATCTTAATTGCTTAACAGTTTTTCACGTAAGAACTCATGTTGCTGAGCCGTAAGAGGTTTTGTTAAAATATCAGCAACTTGATTATTTGTTGATACATGAATAATTTTGAGTAAGTTATCACAAACATACTCTTTTACCTTGAAATATCGACGTTCGATATGTTTAAGTTTACCATGATTATAGAAGATAGATAATAAGTTACAGGTAGACTGATTATCTTCATACACGGTAACTTGAGTTTTAAACTGAGGAAAAGTTTCTTCAGTTAACCTACTACAATAGAGCATATGACTTGAAGCAACAGCAACGGCTACAAACTCGGCCTCAGTAGTTGACTCAGCAATTACATCTTGTTTTCTGCTGCCCCAAGCAATTGTATTACCAAACTGTTTAATACAATAGCCAGTAGTGGATTTTCTTGATTTATCTGCTGCGAAGTCAGCATCAACATACGCAACAATATCTTCATCAGGACTTGAGTAGGTCAAACCTAAAGTCGGAGTGTGTTTTAGATAACGAACTACATGACTTACTAAAGTACGATGTAACTCCGTAGGTTTTTCTTGAAATCTAGCTAAGAAACTTACCGCAAAAGAAATATCTGGGCGAGTAGTATTAGCTAAATATAAGAGTGACCCAATAGCCGTCCTATACGAATTATGAGGAGGTAGGGGTGTTTCTTGAATTTTTGGAAAATTGGCGAAAGAGTTCATTGGAACTAAACGTTCACCACAATTTTCTAACTTGAATTCGTGAATTAGGGTTTTGATGTAATCCTCTTGATGTAAACGAAGATTACCAGTGTTATTGTCAATTTCAATTTGAAAACCAACATAACGACTTGGGGAACCTAAGTTCTTGACTTCAAAATTTTCTTGGATACTCTTAATAGCATCTTGAACAACTTGATTGCTAGAGCCCATAATTAAAATGTCATCAACGTATGCTAACATTATGACAAAATTATTACCACTTGATTTCATAAAAATGCAGCCTTGACGTAATAATGGTTCAAAACCCTTACTCTTGAGGATTCTTGAAAATTTTACATACCATGACCTAGGTGCAGTAGCTAACCCATACACAGCTTTATTTAACTTGAGTGCATAGAGTTTGTTGTCGAGATCAATACCCTGAGGTATTGAGGTATATTTATCTCGATCAATCTCACTATTGAGAAAAGCAGTCTTGATATCTAGCTGTGTAATTCTTAACTTAAGTTTGCAAGCTAAAGAAAAGAACCAACGAATTGTGGTTGCAGTTGCAGTAGGTGAGTAGGTATCTTGAGTTGAATATTTTTCTTGATCAACAGCACCAACTATTACAAGGCGAGCTTTAAAAGCTCCATCAGGTTTAATGGTAAAAATCCACTTCCACGGAAGTAGTTGATGACCCTTAGTATTTGATTTTGGGACAATACGCCAAACCTTGTAACAATTTAGAGACTTGATCTCTTGAGTTATTGCTTCCTTCCATTTTGGCCAGTCAGGTGATTTTAATGCCTCTTTATACGATTGTGGTGCATTAGGAGAAGAAACCTCTGTTTCATCTCTTTTATTATTCGCATCTGAGATACGAAGAATTTGCACTGAGCCATCAATCACTTGACTTTCTTGAGAAAGATCCCAATTATAATCAATTTCGATTATCTCATCTTGGGAATTATCTTCACCAACTTGAACTTGAACAACAGGAGGAGCAATATCTTGATTGGGACTTGGACTTAAATTAACTTGATTCTCTACCAAACTATCATTACAAGCAACGTTAGTAGATAGAGAATTATCTTGATTTTAACTTGAGTTAAATTTTCATCAGGAAAATCTAATTCTTGATTACTAAATTCTTGAATGGTTTCTTGACGTTCATTAATAGCATCCCTAAATGTTTTACTTTCGTCGAATTTGACATTACAAGAAACGCTAGTCTTTTTAGTAGCAGGATTATATACAATATAGCCTGTTTTAGTATACCCTACTAAATATTGTTTAGTACTAACTACATCAAATTTTCGACCAGTAGGTTGATTTTCTTGAAGTACATAAGCCAGACAGCCAAAAACGTGAATACTTGATAAATCAGGCTTATTACCGTAAAACATTTCATAGGGTGTCTTGAAATTTAGTGCTCTGTGTGGTGACCTATTATATAAGTATTCGGTAGCATCAGCAGCTAAGCCCCAAAAAGAAGTAGGAAATCCACTCTCTTGAATTAATGAACGAATCTTGACCTCAATAGTTCGGTTAGCCCTCTCAGCAGTACCATTATGTTCACTAGTATAAGGACCAGAGGTTTCTCTCGCAATTCCTAATTCTTCGATTAACTGATCCATGGCCTGATTAACAAATTCAGTACCATTATCACAACGTAAAATTTTACATTGACCTTCTTGAGGGAATTGAGCCTTAATTCTCTTGACATACATCTTGAAGAACCTAGTCACTTCATACTTTTTCTTGAGAGCAAAAATACTAATATAACGAGTATAATCGTCTAAAAATACTAGTAAATAAATATTTTTCTCGGCAAAGGTAGGGGGAGAGATTGGGCCAATCACATCAGCGTGAGTTAATTCACCTGGTCTTGAAGCTCGTTCACGATCTTTATCGAAACATTTACGAGTCATTTTTGTTTGGTTACAAACTTGACAATCTTGAAATGTGTCCGGACAAATTATGTCCGGGACACCAATAGCAACAGAACGAAGACGATATAAATTTGGAGAGGAAATATGTCCCATCCTACGATGCCAAATATTCCCTTCATTCACCAATTTTGTTCTTTGTTCGTCACTTATCATTTTCTTAACTTTTCGATTTTTTCTTTTACCAGTTTTCGTCCGATAAACTGGTAAAGAATTCGAATTATTCTTAACATTACTTGAATTTTCTTGACTTGATACCCCCTTCGAATCCTGCACAATTTTACCAGAATTTGCGGAATTGACATTACTTGATTTATTTTGTTGACTTTTACTTAACTCCATTTTATCAAACTCATTGATCCAGGAGTCATCAACATCAGAACCATCAGTAGCAACATTAGACCCATTACAATCAGACTTATTGTTACTAGACGATTTACTTGATTTGGGGGACTTGACTTGACTTTTATTACCCAGACCACTTTGATCAGCAATTTCTGACAAACTCGGATCATTAGTGTATTCAGATAATAAAATTGATTTACCTTTAAATATTCTTGATAAAGCCTTTTTGTAGTTCTTGATATTTTTGTTCATACTTGAAGGGACAAATTGATATCTATCTTGACTTGAGATTATCTTGATAAGGGGTTTATTCAACCTGACCTCTTCTTGCCTGTGAAATGTAACTTGATTAGACTCGAAGAGTAACTTGATATTGTTGTCTTTAACAAAATGGTTAACACTAACAAGCCCATTTGCAAGACCAGGAACTACTAAGACTTCTTTTAAAACAAAGGTAAATATTCTTGACGACGATTCGTGATTTAAGGTAAATAATATTATACCCTCACCCGTAGCCTTTAATACACTATCTTTACCAGCTTGTCCCAAAGTTTTATCTTTCGGGAAAGCTCGATAGTTTAGAACCTGGTGAATGTGAGCTACAGCACTATTTGTTGCCCCACTATCAATCACGAAAACATCGGTATCTTGATTACGTAAATCTTGATTTAAAGAATCTTGATTATTAATTACATTTAAATTAATTAAATGTAACTCACTTGAAATACTGTTCGGATCCGGTTGCGGCGCAGGACAGTTGCGAGCTTCATGACCCGGTTTCTGGCACCGGTAGCAAACCTTCTTGTTGCCATTAAAACACTTATCCGCCGTGTGACCATTCCAGCCACAGTCCTTGCAGCGAACTTTCCTATCTTGATTCTCCTTCTTGACATCTGATTTTGTTTCGCGGGGGAAGTAGGAGTTGTCTTGACACTTGATTTATTACTTGATTCGTCGAGTGACTTATAAATAACATTACTTGAAGAAGAACTGATATGGAGCAGGCAATTTACATGACTGAGGTGTCGAGGGAGTTGACGCTGCTTTACGTGCATATTCTTAATGCCTGGGAGCACTCTCCACCAGTTAGCAGTCGTCGACTTCTTCCTTTCTACGTAATCCAAAAGGGATGTACGTAGCATCTCCTCAGACAAGTCCTCACCTGCTCGAGCACATAGGGTATCGATGACCGCCTCGAATGAAGGGTTTAATTTTTGAATTAACTTGATAAGCCAAAAGGAGGGTGGAAACACTTGACTGAATTCCACCAGACTTTGTCGAGTTGCATCGAATTTGGACAAAAACAAAATTAATTCGGTATTGTCAACATACTTGAGTTGTCTAGACGGTTCATGACAGCAATCATGTCATGAATCGTCTTGCTACCATACTGCCTCTTGAGCTCTTGATAAATTTTGCAGGCTGATTCGAGATGAAAGATTAGCGTCTTGATGGGTTGTTCTACATTCATCCAAATCAGGTTCTGCACTTGAGCATCGACTCCTTGGCAAATGTTCTCAGGGAGGTTGAGATGTTCAGCTCGAGGGAATGCGATTCACTCAATCGCATTTGCCGCCTCTAAGTTGTTCTTGATGTCCCTCTCCCACATCTTGAAATTTTGCTTACCCTTTAGCTTCTCATTATTTCCATGTGTACGCAATGGAATCAATGGAACCATTTGAAATTGGCCCATAGTCGGGTAACATTGATATTGAAACGAAGTATTCATTGGAGTATAAATGTTACCCGATAGCGTTTGATTTGCATCACTCACAAATGAACTTGAATCTTGAAATGCCGTAGGGTAACTTGATACTTGAGGTGTAGGCATAAAGCCTACTCTTGATTCTTGAAAATTTGGTACTTGACCAAAACTTGACTCTTGACCGACGTTAGTTAGTCCGGGAGGGGGAGCGAACTGACTTTTCGGCGACATTTTCGAAAAATCAAGCGCCGCGAGTGCATTCGAAGCAGAATCTACGATCATGCTATCGATATTCGACGACGACTTAAAATCTGAAATTACACTTGATAAATTTTTATTAATATTTACTTGACTTGATATCGCGGACCTGGCAGACGGTGAAATTCTTGAACTTGATATCTCCACTTGATTCGACGAACTGCTTGACGGACTTGAATACGATGAAGACGAAATTTCTTGATTTAGCATACGTAGCGGTATGACATTATCTTGATTCGGCTCGATGGAAGGTGATGACAATTGGTTTGGTTGAACCTTCTTGACTATTTTTCCCGTATCCGAAAAGGTAACGGTGATTGTCGGTTCAGCCAAATTACTCGACGTAGTCTTGATCTCACCAGCCATATCTGATAGTTCTTGAACGAGCAATAGATCTTGGATTTGTACAATTTTGTCTATTGTATCGGTTGTCACTGTGTTTACTACCGGATTAAAGGACACCCTCTTGATTTTCGAAGCCTGTTTCTTCTTCGTGACCGGAAGAGCAGGAACTTGAGAACGGCCTTTGCGTGTTTTCAGAGCCATAAAATAAACGAAACGAACACGGCAAACACAACCCGCTAATTTCTTGAGGCGCGAACTTGAATAATTACGCGATTTTAATTTACGTACTTGAAATTTTTCGTAACATAAAATACGAACGTGATCCTTGACGATAACAAAGGCGCGAACACGCGAACACACTTGAACTCTGCTATCACTTTATATTTGAAACCTACACCAATTACGAACAACTGAGTTCGGTTTAAATATATATATTTACTTGAATAACTTGAACATACTCATGAATAACTTGAAAAACACTATGTAATTCAACTTAATTTATTAAAGAGAAACAAACAGCCATAATCAGAGTCTTATCGCCATATTGAATACAAGGTTGAAAGAGCGTCACCTCTTGACCAGAAAACAGAAAGAAGAAAAGACACAGATAAAAAAGACGAGAACTTGACTGTGAGAGATCTTGATTGCAGTAGTACCAACTACTGACATCTAACACAAAGAAACAAGCCTCTTATCATACGCAGTTTTATGGGATCAAACTGTCGCTTCAATGGATAAAAATAACGCACATATTGTTGAGGTGGCATCCACCCTGAGGGCTTTATTTTATCAATTTTAAAATATATTTATCATTGACCATGAATTGATAGAGAATCAAAAATATGGAATGGAGTAATTCATTTTGAAAAATATTACATGAAGTGGCTCTCATTATGAAATTAGTTGAGAATATTATAATTATAAGTTATTCATCAATGTTACAGAGATCTTTGTCTCTATGTTTAAATATAATAAAGGGTAAAATTCAAGGATGATTCTCAAGTAATATGAGATTCTTCCTGAAAGATCGATGGCGGCATTTGTGGCATTTATGGCATTTTATGTCACTATGTGGACAAACAAACAAGATAAAAGCATGTTAACTATATAGCAGTCTTCAAATTTACTTCAAATATTTCATTGTAATTCTCTTTAAGGAACATCTGGGTTTCTATTGGACCCACCAAATTAAAAAGGAAACTCTAAGGAATAAAATGAGACAAACAACAATAATTTTGAGCCCTCAGAAGCTGAAATAATTAAAAAAATAGAAAAAGTAGTCTTAATTTCACTGCTTTTTAGCATTTGTATTGGTTTATTACTGTTGATTGTTTTTTCTGAGGTGCTACACGTACTGTGATATCAAAATTAAAATCCCTCATTCTTACATTTTTTCATCGTCAATTATATCTATACAAAAACATAATTATACAGATATAACTATGTTAAGATAAATAATTCTCAAATCACTGTGCTTTTGATACTTAAGTATAATACTTGCATCTGGCCTTAAGTGATAGTTATAACATAAATACCTTCGAGGATACATATATGATGGAAACAACATACTAGTGGTTTAGGTGTAGAACCTATGGATATCACTGCAGATGCCTCATGTTTTGCTTTCTAAAAATTTGATTAGATGAAAAAATTGTCGTGTGCATTTGTCTATAAATACTGGCATAAAAATTATCCCATATTGGAGAATCTGATTATTCTGATTGGTCGATATCAATTAATGTGGAGTAATTTGTGCACCAGTGTACACATGCTCCACGTAGATATTAAGGACAGTAAATCCCATACTTGCGACTAAATTGTGAAATTGTAAAGGAGCAAACCTGAAGGAAAGTGAATAGACAGCAAAATTTGTTCACAAAATGACATCATGGACTATCTTTGGCATTTTTTTTTTTTTAATCGTAAGTATGATGAAAAATCAAAAAAAAAAAATAGAAAAGACCCCACCCAGCTTTTCAATACACAAAAATATCATTGGATTAAAAAAAATAAAAAAAAAAGCTTATCAGATTTCAAATTACAACCTATAGCTCCAACATACTAAGCTCTTATTAAATCACTGAGCCACGGCAGTAATTGATGAAACTGGTTTGTCATAGATATACAATCACCTCTCCTTTATGTTTTTTCAAGTATCAGGCTTGTCTCTTCACAATTATATGATTTAGTCATAAGTTCGATACCATTAGTAAAACAGTAGCACGTCTTTACCATCATATATATCCTCGAAGATAAATACCAACACAAAGGTTGAAATAACAAATTATCTGCAATAAATATTATCAAAAATTAAAAATTTGAAATAAATAACAAAAATAGTACCAATGCTAGCTCTAAATGCTGTAGTGCATGCACAGAGTATTAAATATAATAAAGGACACACCTTCATTTAAATGCTGTAACAAAAAATAGCACTGCTTTCGAAGCTTTATATTACCAGATAGCTTTCAACTGCACAACTTAGCTCAGGAAAGACAACAGCTACTATGTTGACGATAATTAGTGGGTCCATAACCTGTGAGAATATCAAAGACTTGTCAACCCAAAATTAACACCAACGAACAAACTGAAAAATAGTTCGTAGAACAAACTTAAATTGAACCTGTATTAAGTAAAATGTTAACTCTCAACTATTAAAAACACGTACACCTGTATTCTAGAAAAATACTAAAATAAAGATTCTCTACTTAAATAATATTTTATCTATGACCCCTAAATATCAGTATAGGATAAACATGTTCAAACAAGTACTTAAGTCCAACTTAATGTTAAGAAATATTCTAAAATGCGGGTGATAAATTCTCATATTAACAATCACTTTATTTATAACATGAAACATACAGCACCATGGCTAGAAATTGATTAAGTTTCACAGAAATGTGATGGTCACAGAAACTAATCACAAATTAATATCACAGATTATATAAAATCATAGTCAAATTGTTACAACATGATTTGGAAGTTTGTTTAAATATCACACTGTTACTTCTTGGCCTTTATTCATTTCCTAAACTACAAGTTGCAATTAATATCCGTACCAAGACTTTAGGTAATGAATGCCATTGAAATGACGGACGCATTTGATAGTAGTCTATATTCCCTGTATGTCAACAATTTGCTTTTGCAAACAGCAAGACCAAAAATATTGTTTTAGAACTAATTCAGGTTGAAAGGCTTCAATGGGAGTTCGAGGTACTTCAATTTGAAATAATTCAACACTACTCATGGACAGTTTGACGAAGAACTATGCTCCCAATTTTGTAAATTGGCATTTTTCATACATTTTCTATGTTGGCACAGATTGAATTAACAGTGAGCAATTGCCTAAATATTAATAATAATAAATTAATAAGTAGGTAAGTAAATCGGTATCTGTCAAGTTTCCCATTGAAAAGAGGGGTTGGGATTTCCATTATTGAAGTTTCTCCTGAAAATAATGAAGCAGATCAGATAATTTCTTAGAGAAAAATTTCAAAACGTCAACAGTCGGTGAAGAGAATAAGCTATGAAAAAATTCAGGAATTTTCACTAGAACATGTTTTCATACATTTTTTAAGAACAACAAGAATCTAAACGATTTAACATGAATTTGGAGCAGAATTTTTATAACTTTCTGGAATCAGTTCACGAATTATAATTAAAATAATAGAATTTATTAGGTGAGATCGAATCAAATTTTTTCGATTTATGAAAAATTATTAACACATTTAATGAAATTATAACAAAGAACACAAATTGTTAGTAGGATAATAAAGTAAAACAATAACAAAATTCATTTGGATAAATACACCGAAGTTTGCTTTATAAATGCATCCAGTTTAATTTTAAATAATTCACTTTTAATAGCGGTTTGTAAATCGCAAACAGGATTTTTTACAACATAGTTGACATAAATCTGAAATGAAAAGATGAAAAGTAAATTTAAAGAACCATCAGAAATTGAGGGCATAAAATAAACAATAAACTAAGTCTTTACATTACTATAAAGTTGCTGTAATACATCTCGAACTTTTTGAGCATTGACATCAGTATTTAAAACGAATTTCAAGCCAGTTGGAGTTTCCAAGAAATGAAGAGCATATTTATTGGTTTTATAAGAGACAAATCCTTGTTTGAGATCGAAAGGTGAAATTTTGGTGACAAAATTTTTCAGAGAAAATAACATTCCATACATCAACTTACTTTCCTAAATTGAAAGAAAAAAAAATTAATGAACGATGAAACAACTAAAAATTCGAAATAAAACAATGAAATGAAACAAACCTGATCTAAAGAAATTCCAGACTGTTTGGTACGATTCCATTCTGAATAGAAAAGCAAGTTCCCAGCTTTGCCAAAAATGTACAAATTAAAGATCATTTGAATCGAAAATAGATTAAACTTTTCTAATATGAAATAAGGCAAAATTATCAACGCTGTTAATGAGAAATAAAAAAATGAAAAAGTTTGAAAATCAAGATTTAATTGATTCGTCGTCTAGGATCTTGCAATACTATCTACTTACTATCAGTACTTAGTAATATTAGTAGTAATTAGTAATTACTAATTACCGAGGAACCCCCTACGGAAAACAGACATGGAGTTGGAAAATAGTCTCGAAGAGGGTATGAATTCGTTGTGCTAGACTGTCACTGCCAGTGTCAGTTTGTTTCATAGATAAATAAGTAATATATTAATTGGTTAGTTTCGAATGCAAAATGAATGCACGAAAGGCCGATGTTTTGGCTTTGTAATTCGTAAACCAGATGTAAACATCAACAAATTTCTTATCAAACAATTTTTTGTTCAGTAAAACGAGTAAGAAATTAAAAAAGATTAAAACTCAAATTTCTTGAGAAAATTAATTCAAATTAAAGTACTATTCATCAAAGTGAAACTCTTTCAAATAATGTATAATATATAATATGAAACAATTTTCTTTGATGTCTCTGTGACAAAAAATTTTGTTTTGTAGTGCTTCAATTTTCAACATCTCAAATATTTCAGATTACCCGTTTAGATGTCTAAATAGCCGAGATTCTCGAAAAATAGATCACTTCTTCGCAGTAACGTCGTAAGAATCGATATATCTTTTTTCGTGTTGTTTATGAAAAGAAGGAAAATTCGGTAGTCAGTTTTTTATTTCTATTAGTGTTCAAGCCAAAATTCTGTCATTATTATAGCGATGTATTCGCTAGGGTTACACTGATTCAACTTGCCGGATTGCTCTTAGCATTTACTTGCAATTATAGGTGAGTTATTATACATTTAAATTTTTACCCTATCAGTATAAATGATAAATTTCTTGCGTTTTAGGTGCATAATGTTTCCTCTCAATCAGAAATTCGCGAATCCGTACGAGAAACAGTATCAATGCGAGACTTGCAAGAAAACATTTACCCAGCAATCTAATTTATGTAAACATGTCTTAATTCATTATGGACTGAAACCATTTCATTGCGATCTCTGCGGTAAACGTTTCACACAGCAAGCGAACTTAATAAAGCATAAACGTGTTCATACTGGCGACAAACCATTCGTGTGTAAAGTTTGTGGTCGCGGATTTTCACAAAAAGCCAATTTGAAAAAACACGCTCAATTACATACTGGAGAAAAACACTATCGATGCGAATACTGTGATAAAGCTTTTGCTCAGCAAGTGAACTTGGATCGTCATCGAAGAACACACACTGGTGAAAAACCTTACACGTGTAACATTTGCGACAAGAAATTCACCCAACGCGGTAATTTAACGAAACATGAACTCGTACATTATGTTAAAAACACTTCACATGCCTGGTCTACTCAGCCCGCGTTTCCAAGAATGCACCTTTCAAAGGATTCTCCATTAAGCAGTGGAAGTTTTGAGACCAGTCATACTTCTAACCCTTTCAAGTTCGATTTCGACAGTTACCAGCTGCGAAAAGTCAACGTTCCTATATTAATGTCAGCGAAGGATGGAATATTATTCAAACGACTGTAATACAAAAGTGTAAAATTATTTGTAAATATTTTTCCCTGGTAAATTGTGTTTATGTATGCGGAAGTTTCAGTAGGATTTTGGTCATATCATTGTAAAATAAGGATATAAAGTGCATATTCTGAAAGAGTTTGAAAATTGCGAGAAAAACAGTTCGAAAATACATCTACTTGACTCTTATGTAATAAAAATGCGGAATAAAGTGGATCTGTTTTTATTTATTTACAAAGATTAATTTAGACTGCATTCTGGTAAAATAGAGTTTATCGTAATTGAAGACTTGTCTCGCTGTCTGTTTCGATCGAAAAATTGAACGAATTAGAACATTGAAATTTAGTAGGATGTATAATTAATTACTAAGATTCATTAACTTCGTGATATTCAAATTAAGCCGAATTGAATGCCACATCTGTATGAATCATTCGAAATTATTCCCCATTTTCGTCTTTATAACTTTTCAAAACAGTATGTCATACAGTCTCATTATAAAAATTTGATTTATTTTATACTTCATATTTCATAATATTATGGACGATATTTTACTATATTTGACTTATTTTTTTAAATAAATCATTTCCATGAAAAATTTATTTAAACACTTTCGTCCTTCAACACTTTTATGGAAGTATTGTTTGAAACTTGAAAATTTTTATTTTTCATACATTTCATTTTTTTAAGTTGACTTATTGTGCTTTGAAAAATATTCCATGAGCCTATGCGCAACACTTTGCTGATTATATTTTTTATAGAAGTTTTTTCGAACATTGCTCGCAGTGTTTTAATTATTTTTGTGCGTAAATAATTCACTGATGATGTATCTGTAGATACTTCACAATATGAAGTGATCATTAATTCATTATCCTTTTAAGTTTTTTTTTTTGCTATGAAACTTATATAGTCAAACTTGATGTTTTTTTTATGAGATGTAACATTCAAGAATAAAAATTTTATGCTTTAGATTTTATTATAAGTTTAAAATTGGATTAAACTTTAAGTTTCACAAGCGGTTTGCGAATTATTGTATAGTTTCTTTGGTTTATTTATTTTTTCTTCAGAAATATAGTCATAACGTTTTTTTGGTTGTATATTCTACGTAAAATTTACTTTTCTTTGTTTTTTTTTAATGTTCTCATTTTCATAAGCTCCTGATAATTTTTTTTGTTTTTCTATTACTGTGTATTCATGCTCTCTAAGGAATTAATTAACTCGATTACCTCGACATTTTCTCCTCGGCATAAGGATTTTCTGAGGAAGTGATTCAATTTAGATCTGAAACATAATGTATTTATTAGGAACCAGATTTTCCATTTTTGTTTTATTTTTGATAGTGTTTCTTCTAGGAACTTTGAATGTTGAGTATTAATAGAACCTCACTCGATCGCAATTTTTTGTGCATCTATGTTCACCTCGCATGGTTTTTATTATCCCTCAGATGAATTCCTCAATTTCGAAGTCGTGACCAAATTGACAAACATTTACTTTATGAGTACAGAATGCTAATCATCTTAGTGTTGTGAAAAATTGATATTCTATCATTCATTGAGGCTCGTAAATAAAGGTTAATTCGAATGAAGCAAAAGCACCATTTTCCTTCAAACCTAATTTAGCCGCTCTGGTTATAAGATCAGACCTGAATCCAGTTGGATCTTATGAAAATTTATTTTTTTTCGACAGTAAGTAGTGAGTGGAGGGAGTTTTCAAAATATATTTCAAGTTTTTTGTTCCGGTTTTTGGACTAATATTCCGTACATGCTGAAAATTAGTGAGATGTTTGCCTTGCCAAGTATTACGTAGGTCGATTCTTCTCAGCAATTTATGTTTGTATTTTTTTATGACTGTAGAATGGCAATTGGAAAAATCAAATCAGTTCACAGTTACATAAATCAAAGTCTCCTCAAGCACAAATAAACGCAATAAAATGCTACGTAAGCGTAAATTAGTTATGCATCATTATCATTTACAAGTCAATAAGTTCAGTCAAGTAGCTCTGTAGTTATGTAGGACCTCAATGGAGAAGAAGAATGCTCGGTCCAACTGACAATGAGTACGACGAGTATGCAATGAAGGACAAATTATTATCACTATTATCATCAATTTCTTAATATAATTCATAAATCATGAATATTATAAATCTTTCGACTTGACCAAGGATTTAACTAACTCGGACTAACCATAAAGATTAAAGAGTTGAATAATTACTATCAGTAATTTTATCAGTCATCGTCATTCGTCATCCACATCAACTATCGGTGCCGGCATCTGCTCATTAGGAGATTCCGATTCCGTGGTACTTACTTCTCGAGGATTCGACAACTCGTCAGGTCAGTAGTCGTCACTTGTCAGTTTGGTTTTGTCATTCGTGATTCCTTCGAAGTTCGACGCTGGAACGCCTGGAGCTATATTGTTTAATTATTTTATCATTTTTCAATTCGTTATTCTTTCTCATCTTAAAATGGACCAATGCTGTTGAATTTTTTTCAAAATAAAAGTGTCTTGAAATAGTCATTACTTTTAACTGCTTCTCAAAAATCATGATAAATTGTCAGTACGCAGTCGAAGAAAATGTAATTGATGATGCTGTTGGCTTATACTTGGAGAACAAACGTATTACTGTAAGTTCCCTTAAATTTGATCAGAATTTCTATTACTCTTTTGATTTTCATTTTCACCAACATTTTTGATCTTCAGGGAAGTGATGTTCTGAAGAATGGATCAGAAAGTCTAACTCAAACTCCAGCGAAAATGTTGGAGTCTTCTGTTTTGGATTATCACACATCGCAAAATAATACGTACATTTACAGCTGTTCCATTCAAAGCATTTCGCAAATGGATACCGAATTTATTAGGTATAAGACTTACTCTACAATGATCTGATGGAATATTACTGTTTACCGCTGAATGTATTCGACTTATGGTTTCGGTTTTTAGATTGAAGAACTGGATTCACGAAATGGACAATGCTAAATGCAAACAAGAACTTTCCCCAATGTTGTTTCCAGTATTTTGTCATTTATACTTAGACACTATAAGTGATGGAAATAATCAACATGCTCAAGCAGCAGTCGTGTTCTTTAAGCGTCATCAGTCTTTATTTACCAGTGAATCCCTTCGTGATATCATCAAAGATATTGGAAGCATTTTTAAAAAAGAAGAAATTGAAAATAAACCTCTAGTTAAAGCATTCAGGTATGTCAATTGATAATTACAAGTTGCACTTATGATTAATTGTATTTAATTCTTGACTTTTTTCCAGATCAGCCAAATGCGAACTGACCTTGTCAACTAAGTCTGCAACCATTCTCAAAAACTTTATATCGGATTCGGATGAACCCATGATTTTACTGAATGTAAGTCAACTTAGTAGTGAATATTTTATTATGGATTTAAATGGAAATCAATAATCGTATAATTTTACCAGGTCCTGAATTCTTGGTTCGTGATGGAAGACAGAGACAATAATATTCGAGAAGATGATGATCCTTCTGTTTGTCCTGAATCCGAAATTATGGTACTGAATGAATTTTCAATTTAATTTTTTTTTTCTATTTATTCATTAATTTTCGATAAAATTCATAGATGGGACAGAAAGTTGAATTGTCATTTTCACTCGAGAAAGTGAATTACGATTATAATGAAAGTAGTGATTCGGAAAGAGATGACAGTAGTGAAAATCGTGATTTTTCCTCTGATGGTCTGAAATCTTTAACGTCGACATTCAAGAATCTTAGAACCTCTCTTCCGGAACCCATGCCTCTGCTGTTGTTGCAAATTAATAATTCAAAAAAGTAAAATATTTCCTCTTGCTCTCTGCTCTCAAATTCATGTCTAATGTTCAAGTTTTTTTTTTAGTGCAACTTGCGCTTCCGTTTGTTACTCATCGAAATTAGTTGCAGTTGGCTCTTTGAATGCTGATCTTAAAATTTTTTCATTCTCCGAAGAAAAGATTTTTCTACCAAACGAAAAATCTATTTCAGTTAAATTAGATTTTCCTTCATGTGATAGAGATTGCCAAAACATTGATACCTGGTAACGTTTACTTGTTGATAATTTTCATTTGTGTATGAAAACTGAACGGCGGAATGACCCTATTTTCAATCTATCATAGGTCAGAAAGATATTATACTATTTTGAGAGGACATAGTGGATCAATTAGTGCTGTTAAATTATTACGAAATCCTAATATAATTTTATCTACATCAGACGACAAAACTTTGAAAGCTTGGCGTAGAGATGATTTTTCATGTGCTGCTGTTTATCGGTAAGAGCATAAGTCGATTCTTCTTAATTTTAATCTAATACTAATTTTTAGGCGTGGATTATTGATTTGCAGAGGCCATAATGATCCTATTTGGGCTCTCGATATTAGTGCCTTAAATATGTACGTAGCAACCGGATCGCGAGATAAAACTGCCAGATTATGGACGCTGGATAAAACCCACCCTTTAAGATTGTATGTCGGTCATTACAGTCATGTCAATGTATGTTTTCTGAGTCAAGATTCAAGACTTAAATGTTTCTTTTAATTTCAAAAATTAAAGCATTGTTTTATGTTTTAGTGTGTCAAATTTCATCCAAATGGAGTTTATCTAGGTACTGGTTCAAATGATAAAACCGTTCGTTTATTCTCAGTCATCGATGGAAAAACAGCGCGATTATTTACTGGTCACACAGGGCCGGTCCATTGCCTGTCGTTCAGTCCAAATGGTCAATTTTTAGCTTCTGGAGGTACTTAAATTTTCAGTAGAAATTTTTTGATGAAACATTTAGAATGAAAAAAAAATTAAATTTTTCTATTAAATTTTAGGTGACTCCAAAGAAGTAATTGTATGGAATTTATCTCTCGGACAACAGTATATGTCTGTAGATACTGATTCTCTTTTTGTCAGTGATTTATCGTGGGACTCGGATTCTTCTGTTTTGGCAATCACGTTCTTAAAGCAATACATTTGCTTGTTACATGTTCGAAAAACTAGGTACTCCAATTTTATTTTTTTTGTTTTTAATGACAACATAGATTATAACATTGTTAGATTAATTATATATTTGCTTTATCATTCACGATCACTTTTTGACTTATTTTTACATGATATTTTCTCCATTTTCCCGTCTTTCTAACCTTAATATTATTTGTCTGATTACTCTTTTTAAACTTTAAGTGCCGTTAATCATTAAAAACATCGTGATTATATGAATTACTTGTTTTTTTGGAATTACAGAAGTGAAAAAGAGCATGAAGTCATTGGAAAATATGATTTACCCCTCAACCGATTCATTTCCTGCCAGTATACCGAGAAGAATAATTTAATTGCCGTTAGCGTCGTTTAATTTCAAATTTTTTAAATGTATTTTTTTGTTATTCGTTTAGTGTAAATAACTATTCATGCGCAAAATTGTTTTACCGACATCATTTTTTTGGTTTGATGTTTCTTTGTCAAAATAATATTTAATTTACCTTTTTTTTTTTATATTTTAGGAGAGAGTGTTTTTCAATAGTAAATGAGTCCTGTGTAGAAAGCCTGTTCACCTGTCATAATTATTTTGACGTCAGTGTGGAAAAATAATGAGCGAAACAACCCATTAATTCATTTGATGGATTAATATATCAAGGCCTTCAGCCGCAGTTTTGGCAAGTTTTGAAGAAAAAGAAGTTGTTTTTCAGTCATCAGGTGATTATTTCCTGTCGCATAAAGGTTCTTGTGGGGACTCTTCCATATGAGGTATAGGGGCTCAGACCCCTCGACAACAGTCGCTGCCCCAAAAGGCAGGCAAATTATTCGTCTATGTGACGTAAAACACACGAAGTACATTCGATCGTAATTACCTGCAAGTACATGCAGGTAATGTACAAGTACCGAATCATGACACAATGAGACAATGTCACAATCCGTACACGAACTGGCCAACCATCTCTTATCTCGGTAGGGGATGATGCAACCTGGCCGCCCTCACAGACGTACATATATTCTTACATACGTGTCTTTGTGTGTGTGTAAATAAGCCGTATACATATAAACCACCCAAACCAGCTCTAAAATCACCAGTGTTTGCCTGGGTTTTGACTTATGTATGAAGTGGCTGAACACACTTAAATTCTGTAGAATTTCCTTCTGGTGAGAATATCTCACGACAAGGTATTCCACAGTGATGACCCCGATGTGATTTTTGGCTACATCGTGAGGTGTCTTGAGGTGCGTTGTGCTTTTACAAAAATTTGGGGAGGTGCTCTGGTGAGAAACTCACTTGCTAGGCAAATATAAATTTTTTTTTTTGCAGACAAAGACAACTTTGGTCGTTGAAGTAGAGTCTGCTGAAGTGGGAATTTATACCCCTCTCTTTAAAATATATAAACAAAGAGAAACCAGACAGCAGACCTGGAGGAAGAAGGTTGGACTCATCCCCAACCCCTCCGACTTCGACTCGACACTCTAAGAATTTACCAAATTTGGAAGTAGGCCCTCAACACCTAGAATTAGCATAATTGGGAACTGCAATAAATAAAGAGCAATTAGCAGTAAAAATGTTGAGAAGTGGTCGAACTTTAAGCCAAAGTTCTGACCCAAAAACACCTGTCCTACAAACACAGGAGCCAGTGTTTTTGACCAGCAAGGAAGGAAGTAGTTCTATGGAATACGCTTGTCATCAGAAAGACATAGCAATGGTCCCACCACCAACTGGAAATGAAAACCCACAACCATCGCAGGGAGGTAGTAGTCAGCTACAGCTGACACCCGAAGTCTTGGCACAAATTATGCAGCTATTGCAATTACAGCCAGGGCAAGGCCCCAGCTTCTACAGACAAAGGATAGAGATCCCGGACTTTCTGCCCAATGAGGTATATTTGTGGTTGACACTCTTGGAAGGCAGGTTCAAGACTGAAAACATAACACTAAACCAGCGGTATCTCCACATCTGTGGAGGCATGCCCCCACAAATAATCCGCCACATTCTGGACATCATGGAATGCCCTTTGACAGAAGAGGACAAATATACCTGGTTCGTCAAGAAGATAAAAAATGTATTTGGAAAGACTAAAAACCAAATCATTGATGATGTGATGAGTGGTATGAAGATGGAGGAAGACAAACCCTCAATCTTCATGACAAAATTGAGACAGAAGGCGGATAATATCGTAGCCCCTTCTGTCATAGGCAATCAATTTTGCAAACAACTTCCCCAAAGTGTTGTGCAATACCGTGATAAACACATCCATTGACATCAACTGGGCATTCCACCAAATTCCTATGGCTGACCAGGACGTACCAAAGACAGAGGTTATAACCCACTTTGGACTATTCAAATACCTTCGAATGCCGTTTGGACTTCACAACTCGGCACAAACTTTCCAGAGATTTATCAATGGACTGTTTAGGGAATTGCCATTTGCATATGCATACCTGGATGACATTTTCATATGCTCTGAAGGTGGTGAGCAACAGCACAAGGAGAATGTAAGAGCCGTCATACAGCGTATACACGCTGCCAGGCTTACTATCAACGTAGGTAAAAACTTATATGCACAGACCAAAACTGACTTTCTCAGCTACAAAGTCTCGACCAAAGGCATTTCCCCCCTGAAGACCAAGGTAGAGCCAATACTGAACTTCCCAAAACCCTTAAATGTCGCTGAACTTCTATAGACGTTGCATGAAGAATGCAGCAGCCAAACAAAGTAAGCTGTTTGCACTAATTTAGACAAGTAAAAAGAAAGATAAAACTCCACTCCAATGGAATGAAGAAGCCAAACAGGCCTTTGAGAAAATCAAAGATACACTGGAAAATGCAACTCTATTGGCTCATCCAGACGAAAGTCTGCCATTATGCGTGAGTACCGATGCCTTTAATTTTGCTATTGGTGCAACCTTGTACCAACTGGATAAAGACAACAAGAAGTTACCGCTAGCTTTCTTCTCGAGGAAGCTCTTAAAAACAGAAAAGAACTATAGCACGTACGATAGGGAATTGATCAGAATTTTTGCTGCGTTGAAGCATTTCAGGCACCAATTAGAGGGTAGATGTTTTTCTGCGTATACTGACCAAAAACCCCTAACATATGCCTTCACATAAAAAGCAGAACTGGCATTGCAGAGAAGAGCACGACAATTAGACTATATTGGTCAATTGACTACCAACATTCAGTATATAAGTGGAGAACTTAACACTCCAGCTGATGCCTTGAGTAGAATCGAAGCTATCTCAGCTCCTGTCCAATTGCCTTATGCTGAAATAGCTAAAGCACAGCTTAAGGATGCAGAATTGCAAGAGTTGTTATCAAACGATGATACTACTCTCAAATTGAGACAGCTAAAAATTCCCAGTACTGATGTTTTATTAACAGGTGACAACAGTACAGGTAAGAATAGGCCATTTCTACCTATAAAATATCGCAGGTTGGCTTTCAACAGTGTACTGTTGGGCCAAAATGTAGTGCTAATTTGATTTTGGCAAGGTTTGTATGGCCACGAATGAAGTCTGACTGCAACAAATGAGCTCGCAGTTGCCTGAACTGTCAAGAATCCAAAGTAGGAAGACACACTCCCTCGTACCTCAAATCCTTCAAACAAACAGAGAGGTTTAAAACTGTACATATGGACTTGGTAGGCCCATTGTCATCATCTCAAGGACACAGATACCTGTTAACGATAATAGACAGGGCAACACGATGGCCAGAAGCAATTCCTCTCCATGAGATGACAGCTCCAACTGTAGCTGCCAGGTTATACGATACCTGGATTGCAAGGTATGGTGTACCAGAAACCATAATTACGGACCAAGGTTGCCAATTTGAGAGCTTGCTCTTCAAATAGTTATCAAATAAGCTTGGTGTTCAACACTGTCATACCACAGCTTACCATCCTCAAACCAATGGCAAAATCGAGAGATGGCATAGAGCTCTTAAAGCCTCTATCATGTCACATGATACAAAGAGATGGGTAGATGTACTTCCTACCATCCTCTTAGGCCTTCGATCTGCCCTACAAATGGATACAGGTCATTCTGCAGCGCAATTAGCATTTGGCGAAGAGCTACGCCTCCCAGGGGACTTCTTCACAGAATTGAAGGAAGTTAGCCCCAAAATCATGGTATAAATATACGAAATGTTGCCAATAATTTTCTGAAACAGGCAGCTCGTCATGGCCAGCCACAGATTTACATATCGAAACACTTGGCCAATACTTCACATGTATTTGTTAAAGACAAGAAAATAAGATCTGCGCTGGAGAAACCATACTGCCGGTCCTTACAAAGTAGTATCACGAGATGAAAAGAACTTTGTTATTCTCATCACAGGCGAACCTCGAACAATTTCAATTGACAGATTGAAGCCTGCATACATGGTAAGTGACGACAAGAGAATAAAGAGGTTACCAAGGAATAACGCAGAAAATATCCAGACGGATTCACCAACAAACACAAAAGAAACCGTTGATAAAAGTGAAACAATAAATTCACAATTAATAGAAACACGAAAAACAGAAATTAAAAAGTCTGTAAAATTTTCGGACAATGTTACCACTAAAACATTTGATCTGGAGGCCCCCATATGCTCACAAAAAAGAGGCAGGCCCTTAGGCAGTAAAAAATACAAAAATTCCCCTCCTTATTGCAAGTCTGAGAGGTTAATGTGAAGAAAATAAAATTTACTCCCGAAAAAGTAATATCCGGTACGTGAGAATAAACCCGCTAAAAAACACGCAACAAAAATTGGAATTCTGTGAGACAAAAGAAACTCCGGAGAAAAGCAAACGAGGAATGCTAACAAAAAGAAAACAACACGAATAAACAAATCCACGTGCGATACGGAAATAAACATCGCAACGTGGGTTTATTGTGAAACACAAAGATAATCTCAACGTTGTGACGTCACAAGCGGAGATTCCTTTGTAATAAATTCGAAAAATATATTCTCTGAGTTTATTTCAGGCATAACTTTGCTTAAACCAATCAGAACTTAACTGGAAAACTTGCATACGGCTGAGAATTTTAAGCGCTATCCCCTCTACGAGCTGATAAGAAGGTACGAAAAAGCTAAAATGAAAGTATAATGGTAAATTAAAAATTGCAGTAGATTCACCCGGTTTAGAACTGTCTAATAACTTGGATGTGTTTTATAAACGATATTTACGGCTCTCCGTTTTCCTTGCTTACCTATTCCAATGTCCCTACCAACTCAAATCTTCCTAAACACGACCAAAAACTTAAAAGTTCCGGAAGTCGCCAAGAACACTGGGCAAATTCCGAACAGAAGTCAGAACTTGATCAGATTGAGGAGGAACTCCTAATGGACATGGCACCTGCTGTGGAGAGTGTTCTCGCAGAAATGACAACTCCGCTTCTGCACATCATCTCACCTCCTCAGACTCCACCAGAACCGACTCCGACAATGGAACCCAAGAAGCCGGAGCCAAAGCTAACGGAGACCAGGGAACCGATGAAGTTCCTGTTTATGGCGGAGAGGGCAGCCAACAAAAAGGT
The DNA here is from genome assembly GCA_011428145.1 of Ericerus pela. NCBI lineage: Eukaryota > Metazoa > Arthropoda > Insecta > Hemiptera > Coccidae > Ericerus > Ericerus pela. The sequence goes on from WOFM01002012.1 coordinate 161,509, forward strand.
GAAGATGGCTGCCTTGACATCGGGGAACTCAAACTCCCCTATGCTCAGGCAGCCTCAGTTTAGACGTCCGCTGCCCTCTCACTCCCGGCATCACCACTACTCCTACACCAAAAACCGACCACCGAGGCATAGGGGAGAAGGAAGCTGGGCCAACTATCAGGCCCGAATAGACGCTTGTAAGCAGTCTTACGAGTGTGTTGGGGCCATGGTAGGCAGCGCCCTGGCAAAATGGGAGGCTGATCAGAAATGGCCTTAAACTCGCATGTCCCCCCAGGCCCTGTGCATTCTTGATCATTTTTGTGTTGCAAAAACTGGGGGGAGTATCTGTGGGGACTCTTCCATTTGAGGTATAGGGCCTCAGACCCCTCAACAACAGTCGTCACCCCAAAGGGCAGGCAAATTATTCATCTACGTGACGTAAAACACACGAAGTACGTTTGATCGTAATTACCTGCAAGTACATGCAGGTAATGTACGAGTACCAAATTGTGACACAATGAGACAATGTCACGATCCGTACACGAACCAGCCAACCATCTCTTATCTTGGTAGGGGATGATGCGACCTGGCCGCCCTCACAGACGTACGTATATTCTTACGTACGTGTCTTTGTGTGCGTGTAAATAAGCCCTATATAAACCACCCAAACCGGTTCTAAAATCGCCAGTGTTTGCCTGAGTTTTGGCTTACCCATACTTATGTATGAAGTGGCTGAACACGCTTAAATTCTGTAGAATTTCCTTCTGGTGAGAATATCTCTCACGACAAGGTGTTCCACAGTTCTAATAATTGATTTTATGTTGTTAGGAGTCAGTTAAGTTATTTGTTTCCATTCTAACAAAATCGATGACTGATTAGCTACTTTTTCATGTATTTACTATTATTTGTATGTATAACTATTCACTAAGGAAGCAGAAATTATCAGAATTTTGAAAAATTTCTTCCCAGTTGTAAGGTTATGTATAAAAACTTCTGTTTTTTTAAAGAAAATATGTTTCCTCTTATTTCAACAGAAAATAGGTTAGATTTGAAATTCCAATACTGCAAAATTGTACTTTAAAAAACAAGGTGTGGAGGCATTCATTATGAAAAGAATGACCTATAATTTTTCAAAATAAATTAGGGAATGTAAAACAATAGATCAAATTTTCAAAAAACTGGATACATATAGCAGCCAATATGATAGCTGTATTCGATGCGTTGGACAACATTGAAGTTACTATTTCAAAAGGAAATTTTTAATGAGGAAGCTCAAGTCTGAATATTCGAGGGTAATATTTCCGCTTTTGAATTACATCTGGTGGTACCCAAAAAAGGGCAAGAGCATTAATGATTAAATTCTACATCATAACATAATCTGTGGAAGACAGGGAAATAGAATTTAAAATAGTTAATACAAACTCACAATTAGCCAACATTCTAACAAAAGGACTTGGAAAACAGAAATTTCATAATTTAGTAGAGAAAACATTACATGTTTCAAACTTCTTTACATAAAGTCCAAATTAAATTTTTATTTTCTCAGCTTCAAAGGGGAAATTTGTTTATTTCTACCAAGGAATGGATTGTTAATATTGAAGCTCAAAAATGTTCTGTAAATACATGTCCATATACATATACTGTTAAGTTTTATTTTACAGCTACATGGTATAGATCTGAGAAACAGAAGAATTGAATTATACATAATCTGACACATTTTGAAACACACTAGCTCTGTTTAATAGTGTGAGAAAAATGATAACCTCCAAATCGTGACTGATATTATTTGACTGTGATTTGTAACAATCTGTGATATTGTAAGCTGTTTATTCTGTTGTGAGAATTACTGAATCAAACGATGACGAACTTCATGACCGAACGAATTATTAAACGCCATATGAAAAGATGAATATAATATCACAACCGAATTTGAGTAAAAACACAAGATTTAAATTTCAGTGTAAAACGAATTTATTACACATATATCAGCTCAATGGCTGGTTGTTGAGAGAGTGACAGTTTCATATATATAAACACAGAATAAACAGCTTACAATATCACAGATTGTTACAAATCACAGTCAAATAATATCAGTCACGATTTGGAGGTTATCATTTTTCTCACACGCCTCCTCAAATCTGACTGAGCAAAAACAAAAGAATGTATACACACAAAAATTTTCACATAATATGTAAGTCAGAGTGTATAAATAAAAACATGATTAAAACTTATTAAATATTGGTGATCATCACTGTCAGTTAAAAATTATATATGAGTTAAAAGCATTATTACAGCATTGACTAGTTAAAAGTTTCAATATTATATGGGATACATCATAGTACAAAAAAAAAAATTACAAACGCACAATTATTATAGTCATTCTAGGTTTAAGTCTTCAACAAATTTATTAAATACTGGTCGAACAAGACCCTTCGTGAAAATGTCACCTAACTGGTGTTTAGTCGAAGTATACAAATATTTAAATACAGTGTCAACATAATCACAAATAAATCTATATTTAGTGTCAATATGCTTGGAACGTTTAGAGTTCCATCTAGCTGACTTAATTAAACCTAGGCAACTCTGGTTGTCTTCAAATATAGCGCACTTATTATTATGAGTAATCCCAAAGTCAGTTAAAAGGTTGCAAAACCAAAGTCCTTCAGTCGTAGTATCGCATAAGGCGATCAACTCACTTTCAGTGCTAGAAAGAGCAACTGTGGGTTGTTTTCGACTGGACCATGATACAACAGAACCAAAAACTTTAACACAAGTGCCAGAAATGGACCTTCGAGTCGAGACGCAGTTTGCCCAATCGGCATCAGAATACATTTCTAAAATAAAATTATTATTTGATCTTCGAGTGTAAGTCAACTCAAGATCTTTGGTTGTGATAAGATATTTAAGTACACGGCTAAGATATTTATAATGTTCTAATGTGGCAGCACTAGCAAATTGACTAAAGTACGATATGGCATAGCAGATGTCTGGACGTGAGCCTAACATGATATACATGAGACAACCTAATAACTGCTGATATTTATTATTTAATTTTTGATCTAGACTATTAATGTCTCTAGTTAATTGCAGTTTAGGTTCAATCGGAGTGTATGTTGGAGTACAATTTTCTACTTTAAATCTTTTTGAAACAGACTCAATAAGTGATTTTTGATTAATTTTAATTATTCCACACTCTCGATTATATTTTACGTTAAGTCCCAAATATTTATTTATTTCTCCCAGGTCTTTACTTTTAAATTTTTTACTAATTTTATTTTTAAAATATTGAATAAGTTTTAAATCATTAGAACTGATGATTATATCGTCGACATACATTAACAAATAAACTATTGATTCGCCTTGACGATATACATAAAGAAACTCATCAGCTTTACCTGGTTTAAATTTTAATTCCGTTAAAAATTGGTGAAACATAGTGTTCCACACCTTGGGCGACTGTTTAAGCCCGTATATAGAACGATTTAACAACAAAACATCATTACAATCAGAATTTGGTTCAATGCCTTCTGGAATTTCTAAATAAACTTTTTCTGACAATCTACCATTCAGAAAGGCACTACAAATATCAATCTGATGAATATAGAAACTTAATTGATTGGACAGAGCAAGTAGAGTTCGAACAGTTGATAGCTTGGCAACTGGAGCATATATCTCAGTAAAGTTAAAACCTTCTTTTTGTTGGCAGCCCCTAGCTACAAGTCGGGCTTTATACAACATGTTGCCAACAGAATCAACTTTCTTTGTAAAAAGCCATCTGCAAGTGATTGTCGGTTCATTAAACGGACGTTTGACCACCTTCTAGGTGCAGTTCGAAGTAAGAGCATCAACTTCATTTTTAATTGCCTCTTTCCAACTTTTAGATTCAGGAGAACAATTCGCCTCCTCAAACGTCTGTGGACAATCACTTTCGATAGCGCTAGCTGTAAAAAAGCACGAATTAACTACATCATCAAAGTGTACATCATTTATAACAATGTTATTGCCCACATTGCCATCAACTTCAATCAAATCAACATTCGAACCATCTACTTCTGTCAAAATCGGATCTCTTTCATTATATTTAGATTTAATAATTGAATTTTCATTAAACTCTACATCTCTAGAAATGAGAATGTCAGGCTTAGGTTTGCTTACGTCCAGCAACTTATATCCGCCAGGAGAATATCCTACCATAATCAACTTTTTACTTTTTCTTTCAAATTTATGAGAACTGTGAACCCAATGAAGCATAAAGGCATCGCAGCCAAACACCTTCAGCTTTTCATAATTAAAAATTTTATTATGCCATCTTTCAAAAGGAACAAATTGTTTTCTAGTAGGGCATCTATTAATAATATAAGCTGCACACATTAAAGCTTCGTTCCAAAAAACCTTATCTAAGCTGCTTTCATAAATTAATGTTCTGGCGCGTTCACATAATGTTCGATTCATACGTTCAGCCTTCCCATTTTGCTGAGGGCAATTTCCCACGGTTGGCTGTAATTCTATGCCTTTTTCGGCGCAATAGGTTTTAAATGGACCATTAATATACTCTGTGCCTCGGTCACATCTAAGAGCCTTTACATTACAACCAAATTTATTTGCAACTAATTCATTATACATCTTAAACTTAGAAAGAACCTCAGTCTTATTGTTTAGCAGGTACACAAAACAGAAATTTGAATAGTCGTCAAGAAAGGTTAAAAAATATTTCTTATCGTCATAAGCAACAGGATTTATTGGACCACATAGATCCGTATGGACCAACTCAAGTGGTTCTTTTGTTTTTGGTTCATGACGATCAAAAGGTTTGCGATGTTGCTTGCCCATGACACAGGGCTCACAAAAATTCGATCTTTCAAATCAATTTTTGGGATAAGTTCCCTTTTAGATAACAACTTCACATCATTATTATTTAGATGAGCCAACCTTTTGTGCCATAACTCCATCGGACTATTTGTGCATAAGGCAGTTAGATTACAAGATTCAGTTACATTACTTGAAAAATGAGTGATATATAGGTCCGATATGGTACTTTTACTTGTTATTATTACTTTATTATTAACTTCATCAATAATATCTACCGTCTCAGCCCTAAATTGTGAAAGGAAACCAGCATTTCCCATACGTTTAACAGACAACAAGTTAGATGGTAGCTCATTAGCAAAACGAACATTGTGAAGTGTTACATCAAAACCTAAATTTGACTTTAATTTAACAGTACCAACTGCTGAAACAACAAGCGAGACATTCTTTTTAGCAATCATAATAGACATAGGCTTCTTTAATTCAATATACTCTGTAAATAGAGTCAAGTCATTAATTATATGTGAGGTGCTACCAGAATCAACTACAAACGGTACACCAGATTTAGATTTACTTTCAAAGTGTGTGACAGGACCATGAGCCATAAAATTATATCCTACCTCTGAACAGTCATTAGACACCTGTAATGCAGAAGAGCCCTTAGAATCATCCTTTGGTTTCTCCTGATTCCTTTTAGAATAACATGTTTTCGCTATATGACCAAGTTTGCCACAAAAATGACAACGAACATTACTGTAATCACGACCTGAATTATTATTTTGATTTTTATAACTATTATTATTCCTATTAGACGAACCCGCATCATGATTACTGTTACTATTTCACTGACTAGAATTATTATTTTGTGTTTGACTAGAATTACTTCTACGGTCACCATAGCTGCCACTATTTCCCTGATTTCTACGAAAATTATTGGACTGAAAATAATCACGTCCTCTACCACGAAAATTACCCCTATATCGACTGTTGCCACGTTGAATACCAAAAAAGACATTCTCTCCAGTAGGTGCAACATCTACTGAAGGTTTTTGAGAAACAGTTGTCGGAGGAGCCAACACAGCATCCTTTTTGTCCGACAACAAATCATAATGATATGACAAAACTTTACTTATTACGTTATCCCACGAAGGTTTTGGCATATCCTGTAACATCAAACGCAGCGGTCGATATTCGCCAGGAAGGGACTTTAAATACCACAGAATGAACTGCTTAGTCATTGTTGGATCACCCAGTTCATCAAGTCGTCGACACTTAGCTCGAAATGACATAGTATGAGCTTGCAAATCACCGCCGAAAACGAATCTCTGAGCGCACAATGAAGTTCGAAGATCGATGAGTTTTTGATCATCATCACGTTTCGCTGAATTGTAGATCGATTCAAGCATATCGCGAGCAAATTCGAATCCCCTAATGACTTCCAAAAATTGATCGTGCACATTATTTGCGATATAAAACATAGCTTTAGAATTCTTACTACACCATTCAGCATTCCGATCCTTAATTGCAGGAACATGATGCGCAACTTCGTAGAGATCTTTCTTCCGCAACAGCAATTCCATTCGAAACTTCCAGCTCTGCAAGTTTTTGCCATCATATAATTCGATGTTGGTTTTTCTTCCACTCTCCATCTCGAAAAAATTCACAGTCACGTAGCGAACAGCTAATCCAGTGACAAAATCTGGCTCAAAGCCAACAGAGACGAGACACGCAGAAAAACGGCAACAGCAGAAAATACAAAGAACACAAACGAATTAGTAAAATGACATGATCATTACCAGACAGCTTTTGACTGCAGAACTTTGCTTGAGAATCACAATAGCGGCCATGCTGAACACGACATCTGGGCCCATAACCTGTGAGAATTACTGAATCAAACGATGACTAACTTCATGACCGAACGAATTATTAAACCCCATATGAAAAGATGAATATAATATCACAACCGAATTTGAGTAAAAACACAAGATTTAAATTTCAGTGTAAAACGAATTTATTACACATATATCAGCTCAATGGCTGGTTGTTGAGAGAGTGACAGTTTCATATATATAAACACAGAATAAACAGCTTACAATATCACAGATTGATACAGATCACAGTCAAATAATATCAGTCACGATTTGGAGGTTATCATTTTTCTCACATCTGTGTTTATCTATATGAAACTGTCACTCTCTCAACAGTTAATAATAATAAAGTAATAATAACAAGTAAAAGTACCATATTGGACCTATATATCACTCATTTTTCAAGTAATGTAACTGAATCTTGTAATCTAACTGCTTTATGCACAAATAGTCCGATGGAGTTATGGCACAAAAGGTTGGCTCATCTAAATAATAATGATGTGAAGTTGTTATCTAAAAGGGAACTTATCCCAAAAATTGATTTGAAAGATCGAATTTTTTGTGAGCCCTGTGTCATGGGCAAGCAACATCACAAACCTTTTGATCGTCATGAACCAAAAACAAAAGAACCACTTGAGTTGGTCCATACGGATCTATGTGGTCCAATAAATCCTGTTGCTTATGACGATAAGAAATATTTTTTAACCTTTCTTGACGACTATTCAAATTTTTGTTTTGTGTACCTGCTAAACAATAAGACTGAGGTTCTTTCTAAGTTTAAGATGTATAATGAATTAGTTGCAAATAAATTTGGTTGTAATGTAAAGGCTCTTAGATGTGACCGAGGCACAGAGTATATTAATGGTCCATTTAAAACCTATTGCGCCGAAAAAGGCATAGAATTACAGCCAACCGTGGGAAATTGCCCTCAGCAAAATGGGAAGGCTGAACGTATGAATCGAACATTATGTGAACGCGCCAGAACATTAATTTATGAAAGCAGCTTAGATAAGGTTTTTTGGAACGAAGCTTTAATGTGTGCAGCTTATATTATTAATAGATGCCCTACTAGAAAACAATTCGTTCCTTTTGAAAGATGGCATAATAAAATTTTTAATTATGAAAAGCTGAAGGTGTTTGGCTGCGATGCCTTTATGCTTCATTGGGTTCACAGTTCTCATAAATTTGAAAGAAAAAGTAAAAAGTTGATTATGGTAGGATATTCTCCTGGCGGATATAAGTTGCTGGACGTGAGCAAACCTAAGCCTGACATTCTCATTTCTAGAGATGTAGAGTTTAATGAAAATTCAATTATTAAATCTAAATATATTGAAAGAGATCCGATTTTGACAGAAGTAGATGGTTCGAATGTTGATTTGATTGAAGTTGATGGCAATGTGGGAGATAACATTGTTATAAATGATGTACACTTTGATGATGTAGTTAATTCGTGCTTTTTTACAGCTAGTGCTATCGAATTTGATTGTCCACAGACGTTTGAGGAGGCGAATTGTTCTCCTGAATCTAAAAGTTGGAAAGAGGCAATTAAAAATGAAGTTGATGCTCTTACTTCAAACTGCACCTGGAAGGTGGTCAAACCGCCGTATAATGAACCGACAATCACTTGCAGATGGCTTTTTACAAAGAAAGTTGATTCTGTTGGCAACATGTTGTATAAAGCCCGACTTGTAGCTAGGGGCTGCCAACAAAAAGAAGGTTTTAACTTTACTGAGATATATGTTCCAGTTGCCAAGCTATCAACTGTTCGAACTCTACTTGCTCTGTCCAATCAATTAAATTTCTATATTCATCAGATTGATATTTGTAGTGCCTTTCTGAATGGTAGATTGTCAGAAAAAGTTTATTTAGAAATTCCAGAAGGCATTGAATCAAATTCTGATTGTAATGATGTTTTGTTGTTAAATCGTTCTATATACGGGCTTAAACAGTCGCCCAAGGTGTGGAACACTATGTTTCACCAATTTTTAACGGAATTAAAATTTAAACCAGGTAAAGCTGATGAGTGTCTTTATGTATATCATCAAGGCGAATCAATAGTTTATTTGTTAATGTATGTCGACGATATAATCATCAGTTCTAATGATTTAAAACTTATTCAATATTTTAAAAATAAAATTAGTGAAAAATTTAAAAGTAAAGACCTGGGAGAAATAAATAAATATTTGGGACTTAACGTAAAATATAATCGAGAGTGTGGAATAATTAAAATTAATCAAAAATCACTTATTGAGTCTGTTTCAAAAAGATTTAAAGTAGAAAATTGTACTCCAACATACACTCCGATTGAACCTAAACTGCAATTAACTAGAGACATTAATAGTCTAGATCAAAAATTAAATAATAAATATCAGCAGTTATTAGGTTGTCTCATGTATATCATGTTAGGCTCACGTCCAGACATCTGCTATGCCATATTGTACTTTAGTCAATTTGCTAGTGCTGCCACATTAGAACATTATAAATATCTTAGCCGTGTACTTAAATATCTTATCACAACCAAAGATCTTGAGTTGACTTACACTCGAAGATCAAATAATAATTTTATTTTAGAAATGTATTCTGATGCCGATTGGGCAAACTGCGTCTCGACTCGAAGGTCCATTTCTGGCACTTGTGTTAAAGTTTTTGGTTCTGTTGTATCATGGTCCAGTCGAAAACAACCCACAGTTGCTCTTTCTAGCACTGAAAGTGAGTTGATCGCCTTATGCGATACTACGACTGAAGGACTTTGGTTTTGCAACCTTTTAACTGACTTTGGGATTACTCATAATAATAAGTGCGCTATATTTGAAGACAACCAGAGTTGCCTAGGTTTAATTAAGTCAGCTAGATGGAACTCTAAACGTTCCAAGCATATTGACACTAAATATAGATTTATTTGTGATTATGTTGACACTGTATTTAAATATTTGTATACTTCGACTAAACACCAGTTAGGTGACATTTTCACGAAGGGTCTTGTTCGACCAGTATTTAATAAATTTGTTGAAGACTTAAACCTAGAATGACTATAATAATTGTGCGTTTGTAATTTTTTTGTACTATGATGTATCCCATATAATATTGAAACTTTTAACTAGTCAATGCTGTAATAATGTTTTTAACTCATATATAATTTTTAACTGACAGTGATGATCACCAATATTTAATAAGTTTTAATCATGTTTTTATTTATACACTCTGACTTACATATTATGTGAAAATTTTTGTGTGTATACATTCTTTTGTTTTTGCTCAGTCAGATTTGAGGAGGCGTGTGAGAAAAATGATAACCTCCAAATCGTGACTGATATTATTTGACTGTGATTTGTAACAATCTGTGATATTGTAAGCTGTTTATTCTGTGTTTATCTATATGAAACTGTCACTCTCTCAACAACCAGCCATTGAGCTGATATATGTGTAATAAATTCGTTTTACACTGAAATTTAAATCTTGTGTTTTTACTCAAATTCGGTTGTGATATTATATTCATCTTTTCATATGGCGTTTAATAATTCGTTCGGTCATGAAGTTCGTCATCGTTTGATTCAGTAATTCTCACAAATAGGATTACACTAACTTACACCAACCTACACCGGTAAGGATATTTAACAAATATTCAAGTAAAACTTGGTGCAATGTCACATAACATTTCTACATTTGTGGAATCGCCCTCCTGGTGTAGGTTGGTGTAAGTTTATGTAAGTTGGTGTAGTCCTATCAAATAGAGCTATTGTAATTTTTTGCTAAATTCATACTTATTGATACAATTAAAAATCAACAAGTATAAATATAAACCAAAATTAAACCAACAATTCTTCTCAAATCAATTTGAATTCATTAATCAAATTCAATGAACAAATTCTCTTTGTTGGAATTCGATTCCCTCCCAACCACCCTCTACCATAGACAACATATAATAATAATAATAATAATAATGTATATTGGTAGATTTCTTAAACTGATATATAATGTACATATTTGATAATAACTTTTGGCAACACTGATTCAAACCAATAGGATTCTACCAATCGAATAATTATTATATGTTGCACTATTCTTTCATTCGTTGAATAAACATGGTTGATGAAAGTTAATTTTTGTGTCATCTCAAATAAAATTTTAATGTCAGCTATCAAAAATGATTTGTGATAAATTATGAATTAGTCGAAAATGACAAGTGTGGAATACCTTACGTCGTGGAAAGTAAAACCAACAAAGAAGGTGTTCAACAGAACAATTTGCGTGTTTATGCCAAAATACCAGAAAGGTATAAGGGAGCCAAGACCTCGGCAAACACTGGCAATTTAGTCTATGATTTTCTGGCCTTATATACCCGGCTCCCTACACACACACATACACACCTATGTAATATTTACATAGGTATTGTGTAGATAATTGATTTGTACTTTATGGTTGCTATAGCAACGGTAAAGTACGGAGAATGCATCTTCGTATCGGTTTGTGACATCGCTGAGATTGTTATCTATCGATTCGTCACGGTCCAAGATTTGTAACTTGTCTATCTGCAAAAATAGACAAGTACAAACGAACATACATTTGTATTTTGGTTTAACATGCCAGTCACGAATAATTGTCACCAAAGGTGACAACTGTCGTCGATAGGCCGAGCCTATTTCCTCATACGAGTTATGGTCTAATCCCCACAACAAGGATGGGATTTATATGCCTGTTATTAATAATGATGAATGAGACAATTATGAAGTAGAATTAGAAATAGAAGAAAATGAAAAAATAAATACACAAGATACTGATTGGAATCACTTTGAGATAAAGGAAACTGTTGAACAGAATGCAGATTCATAAGATATAGATTGGGAAGATTATGAAGTGTCATTAGATATTGTAGATAAAGATGATTCATCTCAGGGGGATGATATCCTAAGAATATATGAAATAGAAGATAATAATGAAAATTCTTCAAATATAAATAATAATAATGAATCTGAAACAAATAATATAAATAACAATAATGAAAACATGAATACATTACAAGAATATAATAGGAACTAAAGAAAATAATAATAATAATATTATTAATGAAAATGAAATAATTTTAGAAAATAGCTAAAATGAAAATAGTACTATAGAGAATAATGAAAATAATAACAATAAAAATCAAATAATAACCTTCACAAATAATATTATTGAAAAAAAAAAATTATTATTGCACAGAAGAATGGGTCATATAAGTGGAAAATATCTTAAATTATTACAAAAATTGTCGACAGGAATACCGAATTCACTAAAATTTAAAGACAATGAGTTCACAAATTGTGAAATATGTCAAATTGCTAATAATAGTAGATTAGGGTATAACAATTTTAGAAGTAAACCCGATAGAAAACAATTAATTTCATCGGATATTATGGGGTCATTCTCCCAATCATTACAAAATCAAAAATACCTATTAACATTCATAGATAATTTTTCAAAATTTACTTTTGTGATACCAATAGTATCAAGAAATGATGTTTTCAATAATTTTAAAATAATAGTAAATTCTTTGAAAAATAAATTTCCGGAGTACTCAATAGGAACATTAAGGACAGACAACGCGAAAGAATATACAGATATAAGAATGTTGAAATTTTGTCAGGATCAGGGAATCACCTTGGAAACTGTAGTCCCTTATTCACCTGAACTAAATGGTATTGTGGAAGGACAGAATCAAACTATTATGAGAAGAGTTAGGGCAACGATATTTGACAGTAATTTATATCTACAATTTTGGACATATACAGCCACAACACGACTCACTTAATAAATAGATCCCCAACTAAATAAAATCCACATTTTAAAACACCATTTCAAATGTTTTTCAATTGTAAACCTAACTTAAATTATATTAAGATTTTTGTTTTGTTGGCCTTCAAACACACACTTATGGAAATCAGACAACGCAATGCTACTACTCAAATTAAAAAGAAACAAAAGAAAATTGATCCCAAACTTTCTAACAGATTAGAAAAGAACATCTTAATGGGTTACACAACCACTGGTTATTGTTTGAGAGATCCCTTTTCTATTAAATATAATATAGCTTATGATGTGAAATTCGATGAAAATAAAAATATAACTTACTTAAAGGATTTTGATAATTGAATAGTGAAACCATCCGAATATATTAAAGATCTAAATATTATTCCACCTATAGTTTGTAATATAGCAAAATATTATGATAATAGATATATAGAGGACGGTATCCCTGAAAATATTCAAGATGTGGAAAACAATCCCTTTAAAAACGACTGGAAAAATGCTATTCAGGATGAATTAAAATCCTTGAAAGATATGGATGTTTGGGAGGAAGTACTATATGAAAAACAACAAAATTTAATAGAAATTAGATGGGTTTTTGCAACCAAACCCGATGAGAAAGGTCATCATAAACCAAAGGCAAGATTGGTAGCTCGTGGATTTAAGGATAGAACCAAATATAAATTAGGAGAAACCTTTGCACCTATTGCACCAGCCAGGCTTATAAGATGGATACTCTCAATAGCTAATAAATTTGATTTAAATATTACACAATATGATGTTAAGACAGCCTACCTAAACTCTCCAATAAACTTTCCACTATATTTAAAACCACCTTTAGATATGATGATAGATTCTAATAAAATATTAAAATTTAAAAAGGCTATGTATGGTTTGAAGATAGCATTGAAATCTTGGTATAAGTTATTGGACAATAAATACTGGAAATGGGTTTTAATAGATCTAAAGTCGATTCTTGCCTATATATTTGTCAAGATAATGATAATATTAAAACATTTTTATTAACATATGTAGACGACATACTTCTTATACCAAAAGATAATAATATAATTGATGAAATTAACAAAAAATTTGAACAATATTTCACAATGAAAATAATTAATGAACCAAATTTCTTTGTAGGTTTCGAAATTAAGATAATTAAATTTTCACAAAATATATATATATATATATATAAATAATATATTAAATAAATTTGGTCTTAGTGAAGCCAAATACTCCACCACACCCATAGAAACAAATTTAAGAATAAATATTAACAATAATAATAAAAATTTAACTAATACCACAGAATATAGAGCAATGATAGGAGCTCTACTATATCTTTCAAGATTAACATGACCCGATATAGTGTTTGCAGTAAACTACCTATCAAAATATCAACAACATCCAACAATACAAACAAAAAATAATGTTAAAAGAATTTTTAAATATATAAATAATACTAAACATTATTATCTAACTTATAAATCTTTAGGAAAGCACCTAGAAGCATTTGTAGATGCATCATATGCACCCGATGTCAATGACGAAATAATAGATCTGAATAATCTTTCCAAAGGGAAATCTGTGTCTGGATATCTTGTTTTCTGTAACGGGGACCTAATCAATTGGTCAGTTCACAGACAATCTATTATGGCAAGCTCTTCAACAGCTGCCAAAATTATAGCTATCTATGCTTCTCTAGACAATCTTAAAATAATTTAGCTTTTAATGAAAGAAATATATCAACAAACAATACCCATTCAAATAAATGAAGACAATATATCTACACAAAGAATTTGTTCAGGCAGTACTCAAAAACCTGCTAGAGCACTAATGATTAAGTGTTATAAAATTTTAGAAGAATATGAAAATAAAATTATAGAATTTAAAACTGTTAATTCACAGAATCAATTAGCAGATCCATTAACAAAAGCTTTTGAAAAATCAAAGTTTCAACATTTAGTTGAAAAAATTCTTGAAACTTCAAATATATTTGCCATCTCTTAATAATCATATTATTATAAACATATATAAAATATCTCATAATTCATAATCATATAAATACACAGAAGTCACATCTATACTATCAAATGACATATTCTTGAACCTTCAAATATTATAATAAGCAACTTAAAAGACTGAATTGTACTTACCTTTACTATATATATGAATTTTCATAAATAATACTAGTCATTTTTTTAATATATACATAAATAAACACTTGAAATAATATACTTTAGTTACCATTTATAAAACTGCCAATTCATATTAACTTTTATTAAAACAAATGTTCCTTTTTCATATTTATTTTTATATATATATATATATATATATATATATATATATATATATATATATACACACATTTTAAAACAAACGTACTCGATCTATAAGAGTTCAGGGGGGGTGTCGGATGGAGTCCGTGTAACTCTTACATATATCGTTCACTACCTGGCAACTCTGAACTCTTAACATGTAATATTTGTATTCATACTCTTACACACACTGTTAGGTTGTAGTGGGGAATTTGTTGTTTCACCACTCACTTTTTCAAATGTATTTTGTCTGTTAGTTAATCGTCCATTAAATGTTGTTCAATCGAATCCGTTTCTGTTATTACTTGAAAATACAATTCTCAGTTAAATATTATCCTCACAATTATAACTTGTTTGGGAAAAAGAAATTAAAAATAATTCCATTCATATTGTGAGAATGATAGCAAATTATATTATACATTAGCTTATTATTCTCACATATCATTTGTTGTGGTAACACTGTTTTTGATACTATTTGTAATCTGTGATTTTATGTTTGAAACCCAACTGTGATAATATATTTTGTGTGCCTCTTGTCGCTCATCAAACGTTGATGAAATAACATCTCCACCATTATTATGTGGAAATAAAAGTTCGTGAAAGTGAATATTTTCTGTTTTATTTATGTGTTTGTAATGTGTGTGTCTAATCTTCGTTCGATGTCTACAGTCAATTAAAGTCTTTCGTCGATATTTTTGTAAAATTTGATCCGTTGATAATTCTTATTTCTTCACAGGTTATGGGCTCAGTTACCTGGATGTCAATGTGGTCGCCATTGTTATAATTCGTCAATGTTGTGCTGTCAAATCCTGATCGCTTCTTCCAAGTAGTAACCATGTCTGCTAATTTATTTTTCGTCTTTTAATATGTTCGCTTCTCGCTGTTCCTGTGATCTCGATCGAGTTGAATCGTTGGTTGGCGCATCTGATAGTTGCTGAAATTGCTGTTTGCTGTGCAACTGATGTCATCGAGATGGATGTTAAGCAGCTGAATTGTATCGAGCCGTTTAATGGGCAAAATGGCAGAACATGGAAGTTCAGGATGGAGCTGCTGTTGGCGAAGGATTTGTTGGGTAATTTAATAACTGATTCTTTACCGACTGTTTGTAATAGGGGAGATGCTTGGTCGAAGGAAAATGCTAAGGCAATGTTCCTGATCGCGAATAATGTGACTGACAAATACATGGAGATGATTCAAACGTACATGACGGTGAAAGAAATGTTTCAAGTTCTAACTACTTTGATTGACAATGGCAATGACCAGTCACTGATGGACTTACAAGGAGATTTGTATGCTAAACGGTATGTTTTTGGTACTGATTTGCAGAAGTATCTACTTGATTTTCCCGCTCGATGTCGTCGATTAACTAAATTGGGAGACCTGACAACCATGAAGCAGTTTATCCTGGTGTTGCTGAAATCGCTGCCTGCTGAATTTCGCCCGATAAAAGTTGTTTTGGAGGATGCAGAAGTCGTCACCTGGGATGGTGTGTTCATGAAGCTGAACAACTTCCAGCATGAACTATCTTTGGATAGCAAGTCGACAGCTAGAGGTAATTCTCAAAGTTCTGTGTCTCTAAAACCTTCATCAGTACCTGTTGCTGGTGAGGAGAATCTGTTTTTTGGCAACCATAAAAATGTCGGTTGTAATTCTGGTAATTTTAATAATCCTTTTAATTGTGGTCGGTCGCAAAATTGTAATAATAATTGTGGTTTTAATCGAGGAAGATCTCACAGTAATAATAATAATAATTCTCACAATTCGTCTTCTAATATTGAAGGTCGAAATTTTAATAATAATAATCACAATTTAGGTTCACAAAGTAATAATAATTTTAATGGAAATGTTCGTAATTGTAGTAATGATATCAATCAGACATAGGTCAAATGTCATTTCTGCAACAAAATTGGGCATATAGCCCGTAATTGTTTTGTCAAAAATAGAAATAATAATCACGAATATCATAATCACAATAATGTTAATCGATCTGATGATCATGGTAATAATATTAATAAGAATTCTGCACAGATGTGCAATGATAATAATAATGTTAATGACGAATGCTCTGAAGTGGGCTTTAGTTTCACAGTTAATAATAATAATAATAATAATAATAAAATTAATGATTTTGATGATAATAAAGATGAAAATTTAATCCCTCGAACCACATTTGTTGTCGATAGTATATGCACAATTCATATTATTAATGATATTAACCTGTTCAGTGAATACATTGAATTAATTAAACCTCATAATATTTGTGTAGCGAAAAAGGGAGTCTCGCTTTCCATCACGTCTGTTGGTATGGTAAAATTAAAACTTTTAAATGGAACTATAATCGAATTAAAAAATGTAAGGTATGCTCGGGAGCTGCCACAAAATCTGCTTTTGGTAAAACGAATGAGCAAGTCGGGTTTTAATACTCTTTTTAGAGAGGAATCAGTTGAGGTCATACAATGCTGCAGTGGAAAAATTGTATCAACTGGTATTAGCGTGGAGTCAGATTTGTACACGATTGATTTTTTGAAAATGTCAAGTTAATCGTGCAATCTGACGTTGGAGGATGAATCAAGCCCACTGACTGTGTGGCACAGACGTCTTGCTCATTTGAATAATAATGATGTTAAGTTGTTGTCAAACAGAGGTTTAATACCAAAAGTTGATTCCAACCGCAGATTGTTGTGCAAGCCCTGTGTTATGGGGAAACAAAGATGAAAACCATTCCTGAGACATGATAGAAAAACTAAAAGGCCTCTTGAATTGGTGCATACTGACCTCTGTGGTCTTATAAATCCTCCTTCATATAAAGGAGTGAAATATTTTATGACATTTATAGATGATTACTCCAATTTTTGTTGTGTGTACCTCCTGACAAGTAAAACGGAAGGGTTTACAAAATTTATGGAATATCATGAGATGGTCTCAAACAAATTTGGATATAATGTGAAAAGACTCCGCTGTGATCGTGGCACAGAACACACAAACACTACCTTCCAGTCATATTGTGCTAAGAAGAGAATAATTTTTGAACCTACAGTTGGTGGCTGTCCCCATCAGAATGGGAAGGCTGAGAGGATGAACAGGACACTTTGTGAGAGGGCAAGGACAATGTTATTTGAGAGTTGTCTTGACAAGATCTATTGGTCAGAAGCCATATTGTGCTCTGCCTACATAGTGAATAGATGTCCAACAAATAAGGACTTTGCACAGTTTGAGAGGTGGTTTAATGAAAAATACGATTACACAAAATTAAAAACTTTTGGATGCGACACATATATGTTGTCATTCAAACACGATTCTAATAAGTTTAAAATAAAAGTGAGAAATTGGTCATGGTAGGGTACTCTCCATGTGGATATAAATTATTAGACACAAATGCAAGTGAAGTACATCTGTCACGGGATGTTGAATTTTTTGAAAATAAAATAGGAAATAATAATAACAAATACACAAAAGATGATGATATTTTTAAGGAAGTCACACAGTCTAACTTAGAGTATATAGAAGTGGATGGTGATTTAAATTTGGACTGTCTACCACGGAAGGCGACTGATCTTGATGGTACTGCAAATTATATATATGTTGCTGAGGATGGCATCCCTTTGACGTTTGAGGAGGCGATAGCTGCATCTGACAGTATGATGTGGAAAGAAGCTATTTCAGATGAAATTAAAGCTCTGGATTCCAATCAGACTTGGCAGGTGACCAAACGTCCAAAGGGCGCCCCCATCATCACATGTCGCTGAATATTTAATAAAAAATATGATAATAATAATAAAGTCCTGTATAAGGCCAGACTAGTTGCCAGAGGGTGTCAGCAGAAGAATGGCTTCAACTTTGATGAAGTTTATGCACTGGTGGCAAAACTTTCGACTGTCAGAACACTATTGGCGATTAGCAACAAATTAAAATTTTATATTGAACAAATAGACATATGTAGTGCCTTCCTGAATGGTATTCTGTCGGAAGATGTATATCTTGAGATACCAGAAGGTATAGAAACACAAATAAATAAACACAAATAAATAAACACAATAATGTACTAAAATTGAATAGGTCAATTTATGGTCTGAAGCAGTCGCCTAAGGTATGGAACAGATTGTTCAACAAATTCCTTGTCTCTCTTGGCTTTGTGTAGAGTAAGGCTGATGACTGCTTGTACACATTCACAAATAAAACTAATAATTCTATAGCATATTTACTCACATACGTTGATGACGTCATAATCAGTTCTAATAATGAAACACTAATCACATTTTTTAAAAAGGAAATTAATAAAAGATTTAAATGTAAAGACCTGGGAAAAATTAATAAATATCTAGGACTAAACATTAATCACAATCATGATGGAAGCATTCTGGAGATTGAGCAGAGAAATCTCATTGAGACTGTTGCAAAACGTTTTGGTGTTGAAAATTGTGCACCTACCTACACACCTATTGACCCTAAACTCCAATTGGACAGGGATCTCAATGCGTGTGATAGTGTATTGAATAATGACTACCAACAGCTCGTGGGATGTCTAATGTACCTAATGCTAGGATCACGGCCCGATATTTGTTTTGCAATATCGTACTTTAGCCAATTCTCCAGTTATGCTACTGACGAACATTTTAGGTATTTACTCAAGGTTCTTAAATATTTAGTAACCACAAAATACAAGAAACTAACATTTAAAAATGAACACAATAATAATAGTAATATTTTAGAAACATATTCAGATGCCGATTAGAGCAACTGTGTAACTACAAGGCGGTCAATCTCTGGATATTGTGTCTTTTTCTATGGTTCACTGGTGTCCTGGTCCAGCAAAAAGCAGCCGACTGTAGCGTTGTCTAGCACTGATAGTGAGCTGATTGCTATATGCGATGCCACTACTGAATCTATTTGGTTTAAATATTTGTTAAATGATTTTTGCATTCAAATAAAAGACAAGGCCACGATTTATGAGGATAATCAGAATTGTTTGGCACTCCTGCATTCGGGTAAATGGAATACTCGCAGGTCCAAGCACGTAGATGTAAAGTACCATTTTGTATGTGATCATATAAATTTAGACTTAAAGTATTCGTACGTACCAACTTCGCGACAGTTGGGTGACGTTTTCACAAAGGGCTGCCCAAGGCCCATATTTGTTACATTTTGCGAGATGTTAAAATTATTGTAACTTTTTGTACTCGTTTACCATATATGTTAAAATTCTTTCACGTTGTAATTTTGTTATTGTTGACTTTTGTCATTTTTGTGTAATGACCAATTTATTGTTTTATGTTGTTAGTTTAGTAATTTGTTTTATATTGAAAAATTGTATAATTATAATTTGAGGAGGCGTGTGAGAATGATAGCAAATTATATTATACATTAGCTTATTATTCTCACATATCATTTGTTGTGGTAACACTGTTTTTGATACTATTTGTAATCTGTGATTTTATGTTTGAAACCCAACTGTGATAATATATTTTGTGTGCCTCTTGTCGCTCATCAAACGTTGATGAAATAACATCTCCACCATTATTATGTGGAAATAAAAGTTCGTGAAAGTGAATATTTTCTGTTTTATTTGTGTGTTCGTAATGTGTGTGTCTAATCTTTGTTCGATGTCTACAGTCAATTAAAGTCTTTCGTCGATATTTTTGTAAAATTCGATCCGTTGATAATTCCTATTTCTTCACACATATATTCATTCACTATTATTTTCATTAATAGTTAAGGATAAATAATTGTAAATATTTTTGATATTTGTTTATGTTATATTTTTTGGCATTCATACTCTTAATTCGTAATTTGCTCTGTTTTTGTAAGACTATTAATAGGGCGACGTTGTTCTATTGGGAATTTCCATCAAAGTGGCTAACATCTGGAGGATTTTTATCAAACTAAAGTAGTGGTGATGATGTATGTTATCAACGATGTAAATCTTATGTAAGTTTCGTTTTTTCTTTGATTTTTCTTAGTTTTGTTTTGAAGGAATAAGTGTTATAACTTATTTATCTACAAATTATTGAATATATTTGTGTGGAAGCAGACACATGTCCCTTTAGAGGCACAGAAACAATATTTGAAGTGAGGTTGAAATCCAAAGAAAGGAATGAGTTAATTAGAGATACTTTAATGCAATAAACGGAAGTACAAAATATAAGTTTGAGGAAGATGAACGATCTCCCTCCATTACGAGATTACAGTTTGAGTGGGAAACGAGTTTCAGTGTTCTTGGGTGAACGGACAAAAAAAGTCGTGTTTGTTTGCACAACCTGAAAGTGTTAGTTTATGTTATCGAAAGTAGTAGCGCTAACGGTTAGTGAACGAGTGTAGGTGGAGTGTAGAACAACACCCCCCACAGTCCAACGAAACGAGCGAACATGATTTAGCGCGAGTACAAAAATTTTGAATTACAATATTATTATTACTTTCATTTCCCAAACAACAAAAATTAAATAAAATGAATTACATAAAATATATTAATAATAAATAATGACCAGATTACAATATGTGTTTCGATATATGTTCGAAAGGAAAAAGAATTTTATCGACATATATTATATTAACAGATTCCAATTCATATATTTTTCGATCTTTCAAGTTGTTTGAGAAAAATTTTGTTCAATTTTGTTCAGTACTTGTTGAATAAGTGTGTTCCGAAATGTGATAAACTAATATCAACTCAACGTGTGAAATCATGTTTATGATTTGTATTCAGATCTCTGTTTATTCAAAACCTGAATTTGTAGAGATGACAATGAATATCTACACGAAAATAAATTTTATTTCAACAAGTATGATTTGGCCTAAAAATGTATTATATTATTAATTTTGTTTGAACATGTGATTTTTTCTTTCTCGAACATTATATTTTTCATGTACTATTTTACAAAAAGGCGGGATTATTGTATTCAGTGATTCTTGATTTGAGTTTCTATATTTCTTCCTTTAAAAATAAACGATTTTCCATTTGATTATTGTGAATTTGATGAATTTTTATTGTGAGAGGTTTGATGTTGTTAGGATTTTATCGACTAGATTTCTAAATTTTTGTTTTTCGAGGCTTTTTGTCAGCATATCTGCTAATTGTGAGTTTGTTCCTACAGTTTTGAATTCTATTTCTTTATCCTCTACAGATTGTATAATGGCATAACATTTTATCATTAAAGCTCTTGCTCGTTTTTGAGCTCCTCCCGACATTATTCTGAGAGCTGAAATGTTATCTTCGAAAATTCTTACTGGGTCATTTTCTTGGAATATTTCTTTTTGTAGAAGGAATGTGACTTGTATATCATCTAAGGCATCAAATACCGCAATAATTTCAGCAGTAGTTGAGCTTGTAGCTACGATTGTTTGCCTTCTTACGTTCCAATTAATTAAGTCGCCATTTAAATATATCAAAAATCCTGATATTGATTTTCCCAGATTTAGATTTGATATTTTTATTTCGTGATCTTTAACATCTGGGGCATAAGATGCATCAACGAACGAATGTATGCCTTTACTGTCTGATGTGAATTTAATTAAATATTCTTCTCACATGATTTTTTAATTTAGAATTTGATTTTGTTTGGAACCTAGAGAAAAAATTCACCGCAAATGAAATATCTGGTCTTGTTATTCTAGCTAGGTATAGTAAAGCTCCAATCATTGAACGATATTATGTATCGTCTGTGCAGTTTTCATCTTCTTCAATTTTTAATGATGTTTCTATAGGAGTAATTTATAAAATTGATTCATTTTGATTATATTTCTTTAGGATTTTTTCTATGTATCGTGACTGTATTAAAGTTATTGTATTTTCTCTTCTATCTCTAATAATTTAAAAATCCTAAATAAAATCTCGGGTTATCAATAATTTTCATGGTAAATCTTTTTAAAGGAATCGTTTACGTTTTTA
>WOFM01002013.1:0-22496 GCA_011428145.1 Ericerus pela
GATAATCTGTAAAAAGATTGAATTTTCGAATAAAGTGAAGTTTTTTAGATATTTTCAAAACTATTTGGGTAGAAATTTCTCAATGTGATTGATCTCAATATCTGAATTTATTTATGAAAGAATAACAATGTTTATTAACTTCAACTGCTTTTCAATGTCAAATATATTCAGATACTCTTCCACAATTCTTTTGTTATCATCTAATTATCATTTGTTTTAGACTCCCGATGCTCCAGACAAATGGGAAGAGGTAGCAGCAATATTCTTGAAGAATTGGAACTTTCCCAATTGTATAGGAGCTGTGGATGGCAAACATATAAACATTAAAGCACCTCCAAACTCTGGGAGTTTGTATTATATTATAAACAATTTCACAGCATTGTTTTAATGGCAGTTGCAGATGCAACATATAAATTTCTGTACGTCAATATAGGTCAACCAGGTAGAAATGCTGATGGTGGTATTTTTTCAAATTGCTCATTCGGGAGAGCTCTACAAAGTAATTCTTTGAATTTACCTGAAGATTTACCTCTTCCAGGGAGATCAACTGCTGTACCATTTTGCATTATTGCTGATGATGCTTTCCCCTTACATCGAAATATTATGAAGCCATATTCTTGGAAAAATCAAAATGTTTCTGAAAGAATTTTCAATTATAGATTGTCTAGAGCAAGGCGTGTAATTGAAAATGCTTTTGGTATAATAACTGCCAGGTTTAGGATTCTTCAAAAGTCAATCGAGTCTTATCCAAATCAGGTTATTTCTATTGTATCCGCTATTTGTGTGCTGCATAATTTTCTATTAAGCAGGTCCGGTAATTTATATGCGCCTCAAAATTTGTTGATCAACAGGACAATGAAGGAAATGTAGTTGAAGGTGAATGGCGATTAGTAGAAGTAAACTTAGAACCTCTGAGGAATATCCCTCGATGAGGGGAGATAGGAAAGCCAATTAGAGAAGAGTTTATGAAATATTTTTCTGAGGAGGGGTTCCATGGCAATATAAATGTATTTAATTTATCATTTGTACGAAAAAAATATATTGTTTTGTATACAGTGACGAAGCATGCTCTAAGCCATTAGAAGAAAAAGAAGAAATTTTGAACAAACGTTTATCATAATCTATTGTAACATACTGATAATTTTGATGTGGATCTGCCAGTTAATTTATTAATTCAATTTAATTTATTGATATTTGTATTTGAAATGAAATGCCTGTAATTTTTTAATTGATAATTATTTATCCGTGAAGTTTATGTTGAAGGGTTGATTTATTAATACAACTCAATTTATTAAGAATTTATATTGCAGTATATTTTTTCAAAATCTGAAGCCCCAGTTATATAGTTTTTGGTACGACACCATGAATCACACACCCGTTTGACATAGGTGTGGGTACTAGTTTGTGGTTCAAAAGGTTGCATTGAATGTTGGTAGTTTTCGCAACCTAAGTAGTGGAAAAAAAAACAATTTTATCTAGAAAGGAACAACATATTATTTATCAGTTAGTATAGAAAATAGGAACACAAAAATTAATTGAGATACATCTTGAAAAAAATTAGTTACTATCATGTTCTACCACTTCAATTGGTACGTAAGCTGACAAATTTTCTGTAACAGCTTCCATTAGAATTTGATTGATCTTCTGTCTAGTTGAAGTAAATAATAACGGATTATCTTGAATAAGACGAAGTTCACTGGCAACATATTGCCCATATATTTCTGCTGCATCAAGGGGTTTATTTATTACCTCTAAACATCGATTTATAGCTTGCTGTCGCAAGTCTTTCGCACAGATTTTCTTTTTCTTAGAGGAAGAATTAGATGTAGCACTGGAGGAAGTAGGGGCAACTGTTCCACGATGACACGGATTTA
Source organism: Ericerus pela (assembly GCA_011428145.1). Classification (NCBI taxonomy): domain Eukaryota; kingdom Metazoa; phylum Arthropoda; class Insecta; order Hemiptera; family Coccidae; genus Ericerus; species Ericerus pela. The sequence goes on from WOFM01002013.1 coordinate 1,875, forward strand.
GGTTTTCCTGAATAACTCGGTAAATTTTCATCCAATTTCAGAAAACAAAAAACCATTTTGAAGATCAAACCCTGTTCTACAAATTGTATTTTTTGGTTTTCTCTCATAACCTACGTAGCTTGAGAAATTTTGTCTTGAAAAAAAAAACAAAATTTGGTCAACCTGCAACGCCCCCTGTGCAGGTTGACCCATGGAGTGTTGCACGTTGACCCAACCTAAAAAATTTGTGAAAAAGCTTTAAAAAACTTTAATTATTAAAAACTTAAAAGAAATTTACAAATTCGTGTATATTAAAATTAAAAAAAAGGGCACGGTTTTGGCAGGCAGTAGTACCACTTCTTTGTATAGGTCTAACGACCTTTACAATGTTTTTCCTATCAATATTCGACTGGTCGGCAACATTGGGAAATGTGAAGTGGTACAAATCAGCCTTTCTCTGAATTCTCAAAAAATTGATAAAATAATCAGTTTTATTAATTGCCATGACTTGACCCACAAAGTGCTTGATTTTCTTGTCTTCTTCTGTAATAAATTTCACTATGCAAAAATCATTCACAGAGATTTCAGTTTCTCCTTCAGATGAAAATGATTCGGAGTCACTTGTTCCAGACTGGAAACTTTCAGCGTCAGAGCTTGAGTCACTGTCAGATAAAACATTGATTTTGGAAGTCTTCTTCAAATTTAACTTCATTTTCTTTTTTGGCGGAGCTGGGGGAAAGGTTAATTTTTTTGCAACAGTTTTTTTTGTTGCTTTTTGGTGTGGCTTGGTTACTTTCTTCTTGAATCTTTCTTCTATCTCCAACATTTCGGGTGTGCTTGTAGCAATACAACTCTTCCTTCTTCTTTGTTTATTTTGAATAGGCTTTTTGCGAGCCCCAGCCTTAGGAAGGCCCAAGCATGATACAGCACCAACAAAACTGGACTGTGCACTCTCCGAAGAAGTGCCTTTTCCACTATTTTCCAAATTTGATGATGTAGTTGGGGCTGTAGAATATGGGGTTGACAAACAAACTGGCTCTTCTATAGGTGTGACAAGTAAAGGCACAGACTCCATGGGCAACTCAGATGGTGATACAATGGCTGGCGTATTTGCAGGGTTAATAAGAGATGCAGTTTCATCTGGGGGTTTTGGACAGTCTGTGACAAAGCTAGTCAAAAAATCTTCTGTAAAAATGTCTTTATTGAATGGAAAAATTCCACTGGCTGAGAATCCAGACTGAATGTTGCTGGGTGTCATAGACCGTTGAAAAGCCACTCCAAATAAGTCAGCTAAATCGTAGATAGAAACTGTCTGACCTGGGTGAGAGTAAAGCCAGGAATCTGTAGCAGCATGGAATGCAGTTTTCAAACTCTTATACACAGACACATCGAGGGGCTGCATTTTGTTGCTGCAGTGAGGCGGTATGGTCAAAATTAAAACTCCATTCTGGCGTGCCAAACTTATTGCCATAGGAGTGAGATGACTCTCATGATTATCAAAAATTAGCAGAGCTGGGTTATCTTTCGATGCATTAGTGTGATGAATGAAGTGTTTCATTACATCTATAAACAAATCACCATTCATCCATCCTGATGGATTTGTCAAACTGAGAGTCCCAGTCGGAGCACCTCTTACCATAATTGGCAAAAATTTCTTGTGCGGAAAAACAAGCACAAGAGGCAAGAAGGTTCTATTAGAGCAGATAAAACAACAAGCTGTAACCAAAGTGCCTCGTTCAGCACTTATGACTTTATTCAAACGTCGAACACTAGTCTCAGCCAATACTTTTTGAGGAATTTGGACAGTTGTGAGACCTGTTTCATCTAAATTATAAATTCTCATACCTGTGCCAAAAGAAGGATATTGTGCAACAAGTTTCTGTAGATGCTCGAAAAATGTAGCAATGTTGGTTTTGTTGAATGATGTGCAACGAGACAGACTACAGGGTTCTGGTTTTTTCAGTGATAGGTCTGGGTGTCTCTTTCGAAACTTCCTGAACCATTCTTCGCCAGCTGCTTCAGATTTCTCCCAGTTTGCAGGCATTTTCATCTGAGAAAAATTTTATCAGATTTATCTCAAGGTAAATAAAGTGAATAATCCCAAAAAAATGTTCCACTTTGTATGCTGCACACTAACTGGCAGACAATTTAATTTTTGTGTAAAAAAATTACGTAAAATATATTACATTCTAACAGGCATGAAACACATTAAATATTCTGCAGCTAATTAATCTGATTTTTAATCAACTCTTACATACATTATTCGACTGAGCTAGAATAAAGGCAGCTTTTTTGACATCAGTCGACGTCATCCCATAACAAATTTTGGCTCGAAATTTTATGTAATCAACAAAGTCATCTTCTTGGCTGGCAGTAAATATTTGGCGAGTATTATAGTGGGCATACAATTCAGAAGCAGGCACACCATCCTTATGTTTCTTCAAGTATCTGAGCAGAAAGTTATAATAATGAAAATCCAAAGTAGGTAAAAGAGAAACTAATTTTCCAAACTTTATTTACCTGCCCAGTGTTTTGTGGGAGAGATGGAATTCACGAGCAGCACTTCTGAGAGATAACCCTTTCTCAGTAATGAGCTGAAGTGCAGAATATATTATATCCGCAGAATAAGAGCCATTCTTTGTTTTCTGACGTTTACTTTAATTTGGAGGCCTCTGTAACCAGAAAATTTAATTAAATTTGGTGGGTCAACCTGCACCTGTGAATTTGGGTCAACGTGAAAGACCCGAGGTTTGAAACTTTGATCAGGTGAAACGAACAAAATAATTAATTTGAGTACTTACGTTTATATGTCATCGAATAGAGCATACAATTCTCTGTTGTTTAGTCCCAGGTTGATTTTTTTAAATTCAAGTTAAAAACATCAAAGACGAAAAAATGAATTTCAAAAAAAATTGATAATCACACCATGTGAACATATTTTCATTGATATCAGAAACACAAACACAGATCGACGGTTCACTGATATTGCCAATATACACGCATGGTATGGTGTTTTAATTATCCAAGTTTCAGATAGGTAGCGCTTTTTTTTCTGTCAAAATGAGCAGTGGGTCAACATGCATGGTGGGTCAACCTGGAACAGTTGCCCCTACCAGATTTAGAAATTGACCTTCTATCAGAAATCAAAGGAACAGAAAAAGATATATTAAATTTAGAACAAACAAGTAATTATATAAACATTTTCTTTCAACAAACTAAAAAAATTATAGCAACTGCTAGGAAAATGAAGGAAGTATATGTGATCAATTATGAGACTGTATTAGAATATATAGATGAAACTAAAGAATACAATAAATTAAAGAAAATAATAGCTTTGTTTGATAGGACTTCACCAACTTACACCAACCTACACCGGGAGGGTGATTCCACAAATGTAGGAATGTTATATGACTTTATGTCTAGTTTTACATGAATATTTGTGGAATATCCCTATCGGTGTAGGTTGGTATAAGTTAGTGTAATCCTATCAAACAGAGCTAATGTGTGTACCAAATAATGAAGAGCAACAAAATGAATGGGATGGTTTTGAAATAGATGTAGAAATTGAAGAAGAAGATCTCAGTCATCAGTTACAGGATTTAGCTCACAAAAATAAATATTTAATACAAAATAAAGATTTAGAAAAATATACTGAAGACAAAACTGAAATATTGAATGACAAATCACTGAATGATGTAGAAAACCAAGAAAATGAAAAAATTGAATTAACTCAAGTAGATATACATCAAAATCAAATAGAACCTCAAATACATAATAAATATAATAAAAACACATGGCATAGAAGATTAGGACATTTAAGCGAAAAATATTTGAAAACTAAAAAAAACTTCTATAGGTATATCTGAAAAAAAAAAATTTTGAAGAAAATGATTTTATAAATTGTGAAATATGTTTAAAATCAAAATCCACTAAATTTGGACATAATGGGGTAAGAGAGAAACCAAGAAGAAGATTAGAAATTGTGTTATCAGATATTAGGGGCCCTCTGACTTCTTTAATTTATGATGATAGATATATAATAACATTTATAGACCACTTTTCAAATTATGTTTGTTATACCAATTCAAAAAAAAAAAGCCAAATGTACAAAGAATTTAAAAAATACTTTTTATTAATGAAAAATAAATTTCCAGAAGACTCCATATCAATTTTAAGATGCGATAATGCTAAAGAATACCTGAATACAGAAATTAAATACTGTAATCGAGAGAAAAAATAGAGCCATAATGGAAAGAGTAAGATGCATCCTTTTTGATTCTAAATTGGAATTATGCTGTCAGTACGGCTACTTATTTAGTGAATAGGTCACCTAGCAGAGTAAATGAAAATTTTCAAAACACCATATGAAATTTTTTTTAATAAAATACCCAACTTGTCAAATTGTAAAATATTTGGTTTAATTGCTCATAAAAATATCCCCATAGAAGTAAGAAACCAAAGAGCTACTAAAGCAAAAAAAAAGGGATTAGAAAGTACAAAACCCAAAATTAATGGAAGATCTAAAAAAAAAACATAGTGATAGGGTATACTACAACTGGCCATTGTTTAAGAAATCCAATGGAAAATGAATCATACATAGCTTGTGACGTTTGTTTTGATGAAGGAAAAAATATAAATCAATTTGAAGAAAATGAAGATGAAATAGAAAAAAAAAACAGAATACGTATAGTTATCCAACAAAAACATCATAAGTTCATAGAAGATATATCAGAAAAAATAGAAGAAATAGAAAATAATTCTTTTAAAGAAGAATGGTTAAATGCGATGAAAGAAGAATTTCTTGCCCTTTCAAAATTAAAAGTATGGAAAATTGTACCTAAAGAGAAAAATATGAATATTATTGACCCAAAATGGGTATTTACAACCAAACAAAACCAACATGGAAAATACATAGCTAAAGCACATTTAGTGGTGAGGGGTTTTAAAGATAAAACTAACTATAGTATTAAAGAAACATATGCCCCTGTGGTTCAATATTGGATTATAAGATGGCTCTTCTCAATAACAGATAAATATGATTTGAAATTAATACAATATGACATATAAAAACTGCTTTTTGTAACTCCAATTTAAAAATAAATATATACTTAACAATACCCAAAGGTTATAAAGAAGAAAATAAAAACTGTTTCCAAATACTATAATCCATATATGGACTAAAAACATCTGCAAAAAATTAGCTTGAATTAATAAACCAATGCATTACAAAAATAGAATACAAACAAATGAGATTTGATAGATGCTTATACGAAAAGAAATATTACAATTGAAATATGGCTTATTTAATCATTTATGTCGATGATACGCTATTAGTAACAAATAATCAAGATTGGCTCGCTGAATTCGACAAAAATCTCCAAGAAAAATTTAATGATAAAATTAATGATGAAATAAAATTTTTTATAAAATTTGAAATAGATAGAGATGCGAAAAATAATATCCTATAACTATCTCAAAAATTAGAAATATAAAAACAACTTAAAAAATATAATTTAGAATGTGCCAATTCTAGCCAAACACCTATGGAAGTTTCACTAAAAATTAATAAACCTCAAAACAGAATAGATGATAGGGAATTTAGAGGAATGATTGAAGCTTTATTATATATTTCACATTTAACTACACCAGATATTGCATTTCCTGTAAATTACCTATCTAGAATGCAAAATTGTTCGGATATTACTACTAAAACCTATGTAAAAAGAACTTTTAGATATTTAAAAACAACAATCGACTATAAATTAGTATTTAGAAGTGATGAACAAATCACTAAAACGTATATAGATGCATCTTATGCACCTGGAGTAGATAAAGAACAAATTGACATAAACAATATAAAAAAGGGATACTCGATAACAGGATATTTAACATACAACAACAGAGATTTAATTAATTGGGGGTACATTGTCAAAATATAATAGCCACTTCATCCACCCCTGTCAAAATTATATCTTTACACGACACTTTAAATGATATAAAAGTTACTTGGAATTTATCTAATCAATTCAGTGATTTGTCTAATCCTGTAAAAATATTTGAGGACAATATTTCAGCTATAAAAACAGTAATGGGCAGAAACCAAAAAAAAGTAAGAAGCCTTATGATAAAATGTTATGATATAATAAGCTCAATAAACAAAAATATAATTGAATTAACATATATTATCACACAAGATCAATTAGCGGATATCATGACCAAAGCTTTACAAAAAATAAAATTTGAAGACATATTGAATAAAATTTTAAAAGTAAATAATATAAATAATCAAACTCAATGAAAGTTATCGATGATGTCAAGACCTTACATTCTTTCTAGTCTTTTTTTTAAACACACTATTGTACATTTTTGCAATTTTTATATATATATATATATAAACATACATATTTTACCATTTTGTTCGTAATAAACACTGGTCAATGTTAAATTTTTACGACAACCATTAATCAACGTCCATATTTATACTATACGTATTGTGAATTTTTTTTATTAATAAGCCGGCAAACTTTAATTCATGACATAATTTTATTTTATTAGCGTAATTATCAACTTTATTCATACCTCTTTGTACCTAGTTATAAATGATTCTTGTTCCTAATTTTTTTTTACTCAATGTTTGTCCAAATTTTACTCGGTTTGTGAGTTTTTGGAGGGTGTTGAGACATACCAACTCACTTCACCTCACCCTTTTGGTCCATCCTCCATAGTTATATGGTTACAACGATGTAATTCTATTTGCATTGGTGTTTAGGGTTTCATCTTAAGTGATGTAACCTTTGACTATATAGCTTATGGACTGCTAGAACTGATAAGAAATACATGGGGTTAAATGGAAGACCGCTGAAGCCACTGTTAACAGGCGTTCTTTTTACGAAAAACGACCTTTGGTGATAAGTGATAGTGATTCCAAATTTCCAATTCTGGCTAGAAAAAAATTAATTTTTATATTTCGTTAATTTAGTAATTAAAATTATATTTGAAAATAATTAATTTTATTATTATTCTACTTTGCCATTGACACATGATAAAATGGCATTATTTGTAAGTTTATAGAATAATTAATGACATAAATATGTAATACTTTACTAGAACTTCATTCCACTGATACTTTAAGTGCATCAAAACTTGACTTAACAGAAGAGATGAGTATACATCCACTATCTAATGGTCTAGAAGCATCTAATGGCAATTTGCAATCTCTTAATGATTTTGAAGAAGCTTGTAATAAATTGGATTTTGTAGGTGTAATTGGTGCATCCTCATAAACCATTATATAGTTAACTGTATAGTATAGTATTAAGATAAGAATAAGGAAATTATTAATATTTTCCTTATTCTACCTGTATATAAGTACATAATTCTTTGATTAGTTTTCCATCGACAGTAATAACATTTAATCCCGGTCTAAATATAAAATTCACAATATTCTACCTGATACAAATTCAGTTTTCACACAAAGTACCTTTTTCGAAAAGTAACGCCTGCAGTGTTCGGCTTCAAGATTTTATCAGTTCTAGCAGTCCATAAGCTATATAGTCAAAGGATGTAACAACTGACTGCTTCGAGGATATATACATGATGGAGACAACATGGAACAGTTTTAACATGGATTTGAGTGTCCACACTATAGATGCCACGTGCTGGCATACAAAGTACCCCAGACTGAACACCCCAACCAATCAGAATCAAAAATCGGTGTAAAAGTGAGGTACTTTGTACACCAGTGTTTATGAACAAATGCACGTTGAGAGATTTTCCTACTATTAGATATTTAGTTGGAAGTAGATGTGTTTGTAGAAGCACTTTCTATAGATAGAACACTGAAATTGCCCATGTGTTGCCTTCATCATATATATATCCTTGAAGACTGACTGTATACTTAAGCTCTGTTTGATAGACTACACTAACTTACACCAACCTACACTGGGAGAGCAATTGCACAAATGTAGGAATATTATATGACTTTATGCCAAGTTTTACTTGAATATTTGTAGAATATCCCTACTGGTGTAGGTTGGTGTAAATTGGTATTATCCTATCAAACAGAGCTTATTGTACTTGAAAATGTTTTTTTTTTTATCTATGGCATATATGTATTTGACCATTTGTTATATGTTCCAATTTTGCTTGTTTAATATACTTGCAATGTACTTCATTTTATTTAACATTTGATAGTAAAAGATCCTTAATTTCCAATAAAAACTAAGTGTACAGTATGCATTTTGGACTTGTAAATTTTACATTTTGTCTTTGAACCAGAATAATTATTTGTGATACAAGTTTATAAAGTGGGTGAATTTGATTTGAGTGTGATGTTTGCAGCACAAGTTAAATGTGAGTGATGCAAATCACACAAGTATCAATCACCCACTAAATACACATGTGCCACACACTATTTTTCGCAACACTCCCTCCCTCTAAAAAAAATATGAGAAATAAATAGTTTGACAATTGGCAAACATATAAGAACAAACCAAAGAAATACAGAAGGAATAAATAAGGAAAACTGTGGGCTAAAAATTGTCCACAGTAGAAAACTTTTATAAATTGTCAATAGGTTGAGCTGGGATCGATCGCAGCGTTACTGATATGGAAGGAATGCATTATCTCTAATGGGATTATTCACAAATTTCTTTATTTTTGCTCAATAAATTAACTTTGTATATTGTTGTGATACTGGTGGTAATAAGTATGTTATTCTGAGTTGCTAAGGATTGTTCGCTATTTTATAAACTCAATCATAAAAGATTTGTTAACTTGATAATTTGATTGATATAGATTGCTAGCTATCAACTCCTCTCCACCAGATGTTAGAGTCTACATCTTTGATAGTCATCTAAAGTTCTTTCATTTTCGCCAATTTCATTTTAGTTGTGCTCACTTATGACTAATTATATGATTATATCGCATATTTTAATAAGTATTTACGTTTTTAATGACGTTAAAGGTTGAATACATTTTTTAAGTCTTATCAATCGAATATAAAAGCTGTGTTAGCTGAAGTCAAACTATATACATACCATCTATTATCTCGAGCGCATTTACGATCGAACCATCCTTCGTACAAACCTGAAATTTAGCAGAGACATTAATGTATGTTCACTGAAATCGAACGTGTAGTTTCTGAGATATTGCTGCAATTGCTTAAGTAAGTAGATCAAATTCATCAATAATTGAATTTCACAATCTAACAGAATTTCAGCCATATATCAAGAAATAATCATTTGATTTCAACGAAATTTTCACAGTATCTTCAACAGATATACAGTAATTTTTCTGAAAAATTTCAACTCTGCGAATAACAGTTCGATTGCAATTGTGTTCGATATTAGTATCAATTTTCATTTATCATGAGAAAAAATAAAGGTTTACTGAGTAATTTCTATTACACTGCACATGTCTTTCACATCGATAAATTCATTTTTTCAATTCGGGTCAGTGTCAATAAGTAATTCTTGGAATTCCAAGCATTTACCGAAGGACAAAAACTTTCTTGCAATGTAACTACATAGATCAATTGAGAAACATCATCATCTTGTGAAATTAATATTCAAAATTGATATGTCACCTCCTTGTTGAATGATTTGGTTGAGAGTTTTCTCTACTTCAAGTTTGGCTTGTCTGGAGGACTATACATCAGTCGGTGACAGGAGCATTCAATATCTCTCTACATAAATTTGCACAAAACCTTCATACAATTCAAAAGTGCGTCGTAATTGGCTAATCTTGAACAACAGGCAATGATGAAATTTGATAAAACATCTCGACAAATGATGCCAGAGCTGAAGGTGTGTCAATTTAGATACTTTTTTGTGTAGACAATCTTTGAACGCTGGCTAAAGGAAATTTTCTTTCTTTATTCCTTCTATATTACTTTTGAACAAACTATCGTCATTCGCTCAACCTAATTTTGTAGAATAGTGACTGAGGTGTTCGTTTTTAAAGACAGAGGCCAGTGGATCAAATCCCAAAAGCAGAAAAACTTTGCGAAAAACAAAAGAAATAAAAACTATATAATTATAATCAAAGAAAATGACGTGGGCTATACGCAGAAGGACCAGTGTATAAAGTGACGCATAGACCCAAGTCTGCGTATAAGCAGGAATAGACAGAATCCTCGAAAAAATTATTAAAATCACGAATCAAAAATCCTTACAGCAATGCGAAGTGATTTGTATCAAAAATCACAAATACAGTCCAGAGATTAAAAGTGATTCGCACAAATCGTTTTTTTAGGAATCACGAATCCTCAAAGTTTCTAGTGCTAAACAATTCTGTTTTACCTTAATGAGAAAAAAAATTTGGGCATTCGAGAACTTTTTGATAAAAATATTTTTTATTCAGGAAAGTGCTCGGTAGAAGTTCTCTGAAGAGGTTATTAAATATTACAAAGATGAAATTCATGAATTTTTTTTCAAACAATTACCAATACCAAATTTTCTGGAATTTCCTGACTAGAAGAATTGGATATAAGATTCCTGGTTCCATTGTTGAAAATAAATAATTCGAATCACGAATCCTCTATTTCCTAATGTGATTCGTCATAAAAACACAGTGGACGGTCTTTTTTTAGTGAATAAAAGTTGTTAAAAACTGACAAAACATGGAGGAAACTCGCGCACATTTTTTTCATTTTAAAGGATTCCATGAGTGAAACAAAATACTTACTGTATACTTCATTCTCATCTGCCTTGGTTTTTTCGAATTCCTCGACTGGGATCTTTTCTGAAGCTACCAAAATACGTTTGTTAGGCTGAGTAGTTTTCCATTTGAAACCTAAATTACGCAGCAATCTTCGACACGTGCTCGCAGAAATATCGAGTCCTAATTCTGCCTTCAAAGCTTCACAGATTTTGTTCATGGTTAAAGTACTTCCTTCACGTTTTAGAGACTCATGGATGATACGCCGGGCGGCACATAGTTCTAGCTCATTCAACTTTCCAAGTTTGCTCTTTACCTTTCTCTTCTTATCTGGAGTTGACCAAGGTTGATTGGTGAGTTCGTTTTGTCTAGCTTCATTACGAATACGTTCTATTGTTCTAGTTGATACACCTGTTGCTAGAGAAACTCTCTTGAGGCATTTGTCAAATGGAATAAGAGGGCCTTGGGCTAATTTTTCTTGCTCACAAAATTTTATTATATTACTTAGCATTTCTCGAGCTTGACCGTTCAATTTTCGGTTTGATAGGAGAGAAGTGGGTGCCATTTGAAGTTTTGAACTCAATACACGTCTTGACACTTAGTTTTATCAAACTCCGCCAAATGAACGGAAGTTCCACAGATTTTGAACGACCACGATTTTATTACAAACTGTCTTACACGCTGTCGAACATAGTCACAGCAATTACTGTCGCGAAATAATGACAAGCAAGAGAAGAAACGAAGAACTGAAAGAATAATGTAATAAAAGAAATTTGAAATAGAATCTCGTAGTTCTGATAACATTGATAACAAGTTCCGGAATTATATATTATATAAGAATAAATCAAATTAAACAACATAAAAAAGTAAAGAGAACTTTATTAAGTAGATCACTCAAAGAAGTACAGAGAGAAACTGAACTGACTAACTGTTAATGTTGATACGAAATCCCACCTCATCTCATTCTTCATCATCATCATCACATCATTTTATATATATATGTCATATGTACACTCTAGTCACGAAGTGTTTCCCCTTCTACTTTCGATCGTATATCGCTGTTGCTTCACCATTTACTTTTTCGTTTGTGAAATATATTTTAGTCGCGAAATAAATCTCTTAAAAGAAGAAAGTCTCAAGTTCTTTCGATCCTCGTTCTGCATACCTCACATCATGGTAGCCATCGCTACGGTAGAACTTTGAGGAGAGACTTAGAAAATTTAAATCGATGAAATAATTATTTTTTTAAATTTAATTTACTGCTGTGCGTAAAATTTTTTATGTTTTTTATTGAGTAATACACCAAAAAGTATCGTGTTTTTCGAGAATTATCTCGAATTTTAATTTATTTTGAAAAATCAAAAATTAAATTGAAGAAGAATAGCTGAAGTTCCAGACTCAATAACGGCCAATACTGGAAGTCATCGAACGCCAAATCCAGAGGGACCGCCAAAGAGATCGTGAGAACAGCCGAAGGAAACCTGCTCCCGTCGTCGAGGACTCATCGTAGATCCAACATCGAAGACCCAATTTTTCGGCCAACCCAGAGCAAAATTTAGGCAGGAAGTACGGAGGTCAACAGCATAAAAAACATAAATCGTTCGCTAGAGCAGCAGGAATTGTAAAGTAAAATCATTGTAAAGGTAATATCTGTTGAAATTAATTATTTTTCGTATTTTGTAATTGTGTTTGAAGTGAGGATAAAATAATTAAACTTAATTAAAAGTTCTATGTCCCAAATAATAAATCTATCTGAATGTAAGATCGGTGAATATAATATAAAAAAGGAAGATTTAGAGGAATTAATAAAAAAGTTTGAAGGAGAAAAAGTAGTTGATCTAAAAACAGAAATTTATAATTTACCCTACGTTAAATACTTTACAGGTGAAATAGTATTAGAGTCCTTTGTGACAGATATATCTGGAAGAATTGAGGAAATCAGTAGTTTGAAATATATTGTAATTTCAGAATCTTCAATAAATTATTTTTTGAGCAGAATTTATAGTTCTGAAAAATCGAAAGATAAATTTATGAACAGATTTTTTAATTAAATAAATTATATAAACTGGATAAGAAAGGAAATAGTGAGGAAGAAAATTTAAGTGAAAAAATTGAAAAAGAAACAATAGTGTGGGGACCATGTCCTCCCTTCTTTTGGGGCTCGGCCCCAGTCGAAAGTCTACGGACGTTAAATAAATTAGGCGCTCGTAGCACTTAGGCTAAACAGACGAAATTTGTTCTCTGTTTAGCCGACGTGCATACGAATATGCACGTGCCGTGGTCTAGGCTAAACACGAAACGCGCGCCTATCTCCCGATACTTGCGGATGACGTGCGTGTTTAGCCTAGCTTATACACCGGCGATGTCTTTCGTTAGTTGCCGGTTCAGGAAAGTTGTAAAAGGTTGGCTGCCTTACCAAATTGGTAACATCCGAACACGCAAGTCCGAATCTATTTGCCTGTGGGTTTTAGAGGTGAACCCACAGCCTGGTGACCCCGACGTGATCTGTTATGTTGGGAATTTTTTTTAGGAAGCAGGCGTGAAAACGCTAGCTGGCGGAATACCGCTGGCCTGCTAGTGCGAGCAATTGCGCTTGTCTAGCGGAAATCTTCGCTGGACTCTTCACTTGGAGACTGACTGTGGGAAATTGACCCCCCTTTCCAAAATAAACGTTGTCCACTTGGAAGGGTAACGGAACACGCCTAAAAATAAGGAAACGTCTCACCAATCGTGGTAACCCACGATTTGTACATCTAGGATCCTCTAACGAGTTGAATCTATTTGCAATGGTAGATGAAAATGTTGTTGAAACTGCTGATTAGCCAGCTCAAAATATAGCTAGGCAAGCAGCTTTTCGAACCATCGCTTCCAAAGAAGCTGAAAACCAAGAAAAACTCATTCAAAACTTAATTAAAGCTAGTGTAGAAGAAGCCTTGGACAAACAACAGAAATTGTTTGGCAACCTCCAAAATAAGAAAAGGAGAGTTGAACTTCCTACGTTCTTGCCCAAAGATGTAGAAACATGGCTCATGCAACTGACAGGCTGCTTCAGGGTTGAGCAAATTCCATGTGAAGAACGCTACCAGCAACTTTGCGGTAGTATGCCAGCCAAAATAATTCGGGCCTGCCCAGACATAATGGACTGTCTGGAAGATGAGGAAGACCCGTACGAATGGTTCATTCAGAAAATAAGAAGAACCTTTGGTACCACTCAACGCCAGGAAATAAGGCAATTATTGAGTGGGATGTCAATTGGAGACGACAAACCAACCGTCTTTATGACGAAACTGGTTAAAAAAGGTGATAACCATGTCTCTCCAATGGTAATTGCAGATAGATTCTGTGAGCAGCTACCAGCTTCGGTAGTACAATCGCTGGGTGCTCTAAATCTGACCAATGCAAGGACCGATGACGACCTTCTAGCACTAGCCAAGGCTGCAGAAACTGCAATGGAGTATACAAGGAAACCTGCCATCCAAGCAACAGCAGCTCCAGTAGACAAACTGAGTAAGCTCCGAGCCGAAATAGCTGAGTTAAAAATGGAAACTCGCAAGGCTAGAGACTATACATCTGCTAGGAGTAACTTCAACAACAGATCCAAGAGCCGGGGACGTAACCCCAATAGAAATAAAAGCCATAATAACAGGCAGTCACGCTCTCGAGGACGGAGAGATGATAAAAATAGGAGTCCAACACCTCCGAGGAGATCCAAATCTCCCAAGAAACTAGATCCAAACTGGTCAGCAGCTCTTTGCTTCTACCACAATCGATATGGAGAAAAAGCAAAGGCTTGCAACACCCGCTGTAAACGATGGGCGGAGAGAATGGTCCAAGACGCGCAGGAGAAGAAAACTCTCCTCACAGAGATCGAAAAGAGAGAACAGACTAGTAAGTCAAACTAGACCGAGGGGTCATATCGGTGGCTACCAATCCCTCGCCCAAATTCTCTCGCCGCCTGTTCATCACGGACAGGACAAAAAGGAGAAAATTCCTCATAGATTCTGGTGTTGATCTCAGCATTTTACCAGCTAAAAATAAACATAAGAAATTTTCTCCGAAATCCAAACTAAATGCAGTTGACAAACATACATTCGCTGCATATGGCAAAAAACATTGCAAAATAGACATTGGTCTCCTTAGGGACATGTCATGGGATTTCACAATAGCTGATATATCACAACCAATACTTGGAGCAGATTTTCTTGCTCACTATAAGTTGGTAGTCGATTTAAAAAATAAACGTTTAATCGACTTAACCACTGGCAAATATGTGGAAGGTATAACAAAAAATTACAAATTACTAGATACTTCCATTGGAAGCTGTGCAATTGTAGATAAAAATTTCCTAAAAATACTGAATGAATATCCAGGTATTTTATTACCATCAATAAGGAAACATCCGACATACAAACATGATACAGTGCACGTAATAGAAACAAGGGGTCAGCCTTGCTCAGCAAGGGCACGTAGATTGCCACCCGACAAACTTGCTGAAGCCAAAAAGCAATTTTCTAAAATGATAGAAGAAGGTATTTGTCGACCTTCTAACAGCTCATGGTCTACACCAATACACATGACCAAAAAGGCTAATGGAACATGGAGAATCGTCGGGGACTATAGAGCCCTGAATGCTAAAACCATTCCAGACAAATACCCCGTACCCAATATAATGGATTTCAATAACAATATGAAAGGTAAAACAATGTTTACTAAAATAGACATTAATTGGGGCTTCCACCACATACCAATGGCCGAAAAAGATATCTGCAAGACAGCACTCATCACTCCATTTGGCTTATTCGAATACTTGCGAATGCCATTTGGACTTGGAAATGCTGCTCAAACTTTCCAAAGTTTTATGAATCAGCTATTGAGGGACTTACCATTCGTATATGCTTATCTAGACGACATATGCATATGCTCAGAAGGTGGAATTGATGAACACGAGAAAAACGTAAGAGCCGTATTACAGCGTATACACACTGCCGGCCTTACGGTCAATTTACCTAAAAGCGAATTTGCTAGAAACAGTATTGACTTTCTCGGGTACCAAATAACACCCGAAGGTCTAGCCCCCCTAAAAACAAAGGTAGAGCCTATATTGAAATTTCCTAAACCCAAGAACGTTGCAGAACTTCGAAGGTTCCTAGGAATGATCAATTTTTACAGACGTTGCATAAAAAACGCTGCTTCAGAACAAGGCAAACTGTTTGCCCTTATTAAAACTAATAAAAAGCGCGACAAAACGCCCATTGAATGGACTGAAGAGGCAGAACTAGCATTTGAAAATACAAAAAACATGCTAGCCAATGCAACGTTACTGGCTCACCCGGATGACAGTCTTCCACTCTGTATCTCAACAGACGCATCCAATTTTGCAATAGGTGCAACCTTATACCAAATAAAGGATAACACCAATCAACCACTTGCCTTTTTCTCGAGGAAACTTTCCAAAACTGAGAAAAATTATAGTACTTACGACCGGGAGTTATTGGCAATAAATATAGCAATAAGGCATTTTAGACACCATGTAGAGGGTAGATGTTTCGCCGTGTATACGGACCATAAACCCATAACACATGCCTTTGAGCAAAGAAGTGAGCATGCCTCACCTCGCCAAATAAGACAGCTTGAATTCATTAGTCAATTCACGACTGACATAAGGTACATCAAAGGAGAGCTGAATGAACCAGCTGACGCCTTAAGTCGAATTGAAGCTATCACAACTCCATCTCAGTTACCATATGCCGAAATAGCAAAAGACCAACTGGAAGACGAAGAATTGCAAAAATTGCTATCTTCCAACACCACTGGTCTCAAACTAAAACTGAGAAAACTCCCTGACACAAAATTACTACTAATATGTGATGTGTCAACCGGTAAAGAACGTCCATTTATTCCATTAAAATACAGAAAAATGGCGTTTGACAGTGTGCATAACCTATCACACACTGGACCTCGTAGTACTACAAAACTCATGACCTCGAGATTCGTATGGCCCAAAATAAATTCAGATTGTAACAACTGGGCCCGTGCCTGTCTGAATTGTCAGACAGCCAAAATTGGCAGACATACGAAATCTGCATTCAAAAGGTTTAGACCAACCGATCGGTTTAAACACCTTCACATAGATTTAGTGGGTCCATTACCCCCATCACAAGGACATAAATACCTCCTTACGATGATTGACCGTGCAACTAGATGGCCAGAAGCAATCCCATTAATTGAGATGTCAGCACAAACAGTAGCTACTCAATTATATACAACCTGGATTGCTAGATTTGGAGTACCCCAAAGCATTACAACTGACCAAGGTAGGCAATTTGAAAGCCAATTATTTAGTGAACTAACAAAAACCTTGGGTGCTAAACATTGGGCTACTACAACCTACCACCCCCAATCAAATGGGAAGGTAGAAAGGTGGCATAGAGCTCTTAAAGCTTCTATAATGGCTGCCGACACAAAAAGATGGGTAGAGATCTTACTTACCATCTTGTTAGGCCTAAGATCAGCCTTACAAACCGACACTGGCCACTCCGCCACTCAACTAGCGTTAGGCGAAGAACTACGCTTGCCAGGGGATTTCTTCATCAAATCAAAAGAAATAAACCCCGAAACCTTAGTGCAAAACATAAAAGACGATGCAAATCAATTCCTTAAGCAAGCACCTACTCACGGTAAACAAAAACCTTATGTCTCAAGACACTTAGCTACAACATCGCATGTGTTCTTACGAGAGGAAGGAATGAAACGAGCTTTACAAAAACCCTATTCTGGACCCTACAAAGTAATTGATCGAACAGAAAAAACGTTCACAATACTTGTATCAGGACAGGAAAAGAAGGTGTCGATAGATCAGGTCAAACCAGCATTCCTAATTAGTGAAAATGCAGAATTGGACAAAATGATAAATGAAAATAAAAATAAAAATTCACAAAATTCAGACAATAAAGACGAAAAAACAAATATAAAATCTGACTCACAAACAAATAAAACACGAAAAACATATAGTGAAGTGGTAAAATCAAACACCAAAAATAAGAAAAAAGTCAGATTTAATGAGGAAATAATAACTCACACATATAATCCTAAAAGCCCAATCAAGCCTAAACAAAGAGGCAGGCCAAAAGGAACATACAAAAAATGCAATCAGAAACCAACAAGAACATCACCTCGATTTTGCAGAGAGTAAAAATATATAGATATAATAAAAATCCAATACATAGAAATCTTATATATAGATATAATAAAAATCTCATACTCTTATCGCACGTGCCTTTTCTAACACACTAGCACGTCGACCTCAAAATCGAAGGTTAGATAAAAACACATAAAACACACTATAGACTGACGTCACAAACAGCTGATTGCAAAAGGAAAATCGAACCAAATCGTCGCAACAACTGACAAACACATTTCACTCGCCTGTCGACTGTTGCTCAAAGCACCACTCTTTAGTTCAATTAGAACTGTTCGCTTTGATTCCACTTTCAAATTTCCTTATATTTTTATCTTGTTTTTTCATTATGTCCTTAACTACCACCATGGAAGTTGACCAACTTCTCGATTACGAGGAGGAAATGTTGCTTTCCGACGCAACTCAACCTCCTCCACCTGCCAAAAATAATTCTCAATCCTCAGAGAACGTTGCTAACATTGAGTCAATTCTCAATGAGATGACGCAACAAACGCAGAAAATTATTCCGTTCCCTGCGGACCAATCGGCGGCTTGTTCCTCTGTGGCTAACACCACAGAGCCACCTGACGCTAGGAAGGCGAGCATTTTCCTCACCTCCGAAAATCAGGCTCTTTCGATAATTCCGAAACCAGAGCCGAAATTTTCAAATTTCAAATTTTCTAACTCTGTCGTCCGTAACAACTTTCAGAACACTGGCATTTCCAAATCGCCACTTCTCCAAGGTTACACTCCTTTCCGTAAAAATACTCAGGCGGATGAACATGGACACCATCCTCGTAGAAATAGAAAACGTGGTATCCAATCCAGAGCTAACTATCAGCAATGCCGTAGACTATCCTACTACGACGGGACTATTGCGGGACATACCCTCGGCGTGGCCCTCCGAGACTTAATCTTTGGAGGAAATGCCAACCCTCGCAACAATGCGAGGCCACCCACTGGACACAAATGAGTCGTCCACGGGTTCCCCCAGACTTCGGAACATAAGTCGTTCCACCGACAGTGAAACTGGGGGGGAGTAGCTGTGGGGACCATGTCCTCCCTTCTTTCGGGGCTCGGCCCCAGTCGACAGACCGCGGACTTGGTCCATCACCAAGTCCGCATAATAAAGTCTACGGACGTTAAATAAATTAGGCGCTCGTAGCACTTAGGCTAAACAGACGAAATTTGTTCTCTGTTTAGCCGACGTGTTACGAACGTAGCCTAGTGCGAATGTGCATACGAATATGCACGTGCCGCGGTCTAGGCTAAACACAAAACGCGCGCCTATCTCCCGATACTCGCGGATGACGTGCGTGTTTAGCCTAGCTTATACACCGGCGATGTCTTTCGTTAGTCGCCGGTTCAGGAAAGTTGTAAAAGGTTGGCTGCCTTACCAAATTGGTAACATCCGAACACGCAAGTCCAAATCTATTCGCCTGTGGGTTTTAGAGGTGAACCCACAAATAGAAAATAAGAAATACACACCAGTTATTAATAAAGAAAATAGTCTATTAGGATTTCGTAAAACAGAGGAAAATATGGCATCCCCAAATGAAATTAAACCCATACAAGCCCCCCTTGGAAAAGTTTTTAACGGAAAATACTACCTGGACTGGCGTAGGATGATTATCTCAGCCATCAGGGGAGCCGGATATTACGATATTTTTGGGGAACACGAATTTCTAAAACCATATATCGATAATATAGATGATCTTAATTTTCGACCTGATAGAAATATGATGAACTACTGCAAAATGCAAGATAATGCCAAGGCGTTTGTGTTAGAAAGAGTATCAAACGAAATAACAAAACAGATAAGAGATTGTAATACAGCAATATTAATGCTAAAAAAATTGGATAACATTTATGGGACGAAAACTTCGGTTACAGCCAATATGGCGAAAGCAAAATGGTTAGAATTCAGGTTTCAACCGGGCGGAAACATGAAAGGTTTTTTGAAAAAATAGGATGAACTGGTAACAGATGTGAGAGATAGTGGAAAAGAAGTCACCGAAATTGAAGAGTTGGAAAACTTGCAATTGGCATTGTGTTATGAACAAGCAATTGCAAAAATACAATACGAAAATTTACCTCCTAATGAGAAAAATTTAGACAACTTCAAAAGAATACTGAGAGAGGACTCAGACCAAAAGTATAGAGATCAGACCTTAAAAAAACAGAATGGCAATAATCAATCCAATAATACTTATAGGAATAATAATGGTAACGGTAATAATAATAGATATAACTACAGAGGCAGGTATAATAATTATCGAGGTAGAAATAATTATAGGAATAATAATAATAATTATAATAACTTTAGAAATGGAAATAGAAATGGTTTTAACAATAACGGTCAAAATGGAAATAATAATAGTAATGCGTCAGACCAAAACCAAAGTAATAGTAATACGAATAATAATAATAATGGTAATAATAATTATAGGGGAAACAATTATAGAGGAAACCCCAATTACAGAGGAAATAATTATAGAGTCAATGGGAGAAATAATAATCAAAATAATCCTAAATGCTATAAGTGTAGACAATTTGGCCACATAGCGCAAAATTGTATGAATAATAATTCACAAGGAAATAATAACAATGAAAGTACAAATAATAGTCAGGGAAGTTACCCACCAAAGGCAAATGCAAATCCATCGAATAATAATAAGAAGGATAGTTCGGAGCAACAGGTAAAAATGTCCTGCATGGTAAAAAAATTTAATAATAATAGTGAATGGTTACTTAATGAATTGGCTAATAATAATAAACAAAATATTGATGAAAATTACGAAATATTA